>JASANG010001737.1:492500-697308 GCA_030248215.1 Enoplolaimus lenunculus | reverse complement strand
AATATTTTCAGCACTACAGACCATGGTTTACACCCAGCTCTCTCATGCATTTTACACCGTTTTGCAGTCATAATTTCTTAAAATTACGATAAAAATTGCTGCTATGTTACACAACAAAATCAAATTTAAGACCATTGAAAACACTACTGTACGTTTTTAAATTACTATCAACCAGGTTTTGCCGCAATTACTGGCCTATCACAATCGAGTTGTGGCGTTAAGCTTATAAACAACCAATTACGCAATTGTACAACGTAAGCTCGAACCAGCAGCTGACCCAAACCTGTACACAAGTATACACAGTACATGAAATGAATAAACAAGATCACCTAAAATTTTAAACTTTTATTGGAAGAGAATATTTAGGCCAAGAATATAGCCGCCATATACATACGATTCAAAAACTTACCACACAATTAAATTTGAAAACTTTTTACACTCAGGTCAGATTCAAGTTTTATTCAATTTCTGCACGCTCCTGGTAAAGTGTATTTTAATTCCTTAACACCAGTGACAACAACAACAACAAACAACAACAAACAACAACAACAACAACTACTACTACTACTGCAACAACAACAACAACAACAACAAACAACAACAAACAACAACAACAACTACTACTACAACAACAACAACAACAACAACAACAACAACAACAAACAACAACAAACAACAAACAACAAACAACAACAACTACAACTACTACTACTACAACAACAACAACAAACAACAACAAACAACAACAACAACTACTACTACTACTACTACAACAACAACAACAACAACAAACAACAACAAACAACAAACAACAACAAACAACTACAACAACAACAACAACAACAACAACAACAACGAATCACAACAACAACCAACAACAACAACAACAACGACAACAACAACAACAGCAACCTGTAAAGAAAATATATACAAACCTTAGGTCCTTGATGGCCCATTTCTGTATTGTTTTCACCCTGCAATAATAATGACAAAATCTACTATAAATACACTAAATCTGAATGCATGCATGCTTAATATATCAATGATTGCAAGAATATAAAAAATTGAAAATGCAAAAGATTGGCACCGATGCTAAATTAAATTTTATGGGTAAACTATTATGTCGAACAGTTTGGTCAATAATTTGTCCAATCAAAATCAACTTACAGGATTGCCATCCGGGCCAGGTGCACCAGGATGACCTTTTGGTCCACGTTCTCCTAAAGGTCCCTGAAACAAGCTAAACGATCTTTAACAGCGAACTTTAACGTTTGAATTTTCTACTTTTCTCATTTTCCAAACAGAACCAACACTTCAGATTTTGTCTACCTAACCAAGAAAGACTTTTGTATCTTTAACTTTGCCCGTTTGCCCAACAAAACAACCTACGCTTCAGATTTTGTGTATTTACTAAAACCAAATACTAGGCGTTTGAATTTTCCACTTTTTGCGTTTTCCAAACAGAAGCCTGGCTTAAAATTTTCGCTACCAAACCAGAAGATATCAAGCGGTTCAACGAAATTGCCTGTGCAGCACTTTTGGTCCGATATTCTACGTTGCAAAATTGGTAGTGTCTGGTCTATACATGGGCCAAAATTCGTACATTTTTCGCATATTGTAAACTTTATTGAGTTGACAAATCAACTCAGAGAGATATATTTAGTTATTTCTGGCTTTTTTTCCTGAGTTCATAACAGTAAACATAAACTCACTCTGCGCTGATTTAAAATTCCGGGAGGGTTGATTAATAAACTCAGAATGTGCTCAAACGATTCAGAATGCTGAGTTCTGAAAGACCTAATTCAGATTTCAAACTTCTGATTGGATTCAACTCATTCTGAGTTAAATTCAACTCACTGGAATTTACAGTGTAAGCAATTACCGGTTGTCCTGGAGGGCCAGGATGTCCACGGTGCCCATCTTCACCCTATAACATTTGTTTATCGATTCAAAACCTTTTGTCATCAACTAAATACCCCAGTTTGTATAGAAATAATTCTAATATTCAAGAGCGCTGCACGATATTTCTTAAACCCCGTTGCCTTTGGGACTTTTTTGAGGATTTCAGAACATTTTCACATTGTACCACCAAAAATCTCCTTTAAAATTTTTACAGAATACCAGCCCCCACTTTCTAAAATCCTGGCTTTACCCATGCTAAAATCCAATCTGGTATTTTAGCTGGTTTGAGTTAAATGTAGGCACCATAATTTTTTTGGAATGTAAATCTTACCAGTCGTCCAACGTTGCGCAATACGCAAATAATAGTGAACGCATAAAAATGTGTATGCAACTTTTTCAATTATAAAACAATCCCGTTTATGTGTTATGAAATGGAAAACAAAGCACACTGGAAACTTGCCCAAAAATACGTATGTGGGACGCTTCAGCTTTAACAGATAACTAGTAAATGTAATAAATAGAACGACGATTACGCATAGATTCTGGCAAGACTGCGTCTCTGAGAGTATAACAGAATTATTAATAAAATTTAGAAGCGAATATCGAAATTTTACTGCAAAACGCGGATGCTGAAATTATTACAAAATTATGAATACTGCTTAAAAGCAAATATAATGTACGTCACGTCGAAATTTAACCGCAAAACTACAGTTATGAAATGGATTGAAAGCTGGATCAACAAAATATATCAACTGCACGAAATTAGCTTGTAACTTTATCGGTATGTTACCGGCACACCGCTGAGTCCAGGTTTTCCAGGACTTCCAGGCAATCCTTTCAAGCCAGGTAAGCCTGGCGCTCCAGGTGGTCCTATTTTTCCAGGCGGGCCGTCTAGTCCCGGCGGACCAGTGCTGCCCGGCTTTCCAGTTTCGCCAGTCGTTCCAGTAGGACCAGGGTCTCCTACGTGTCCCTATAATTAGAAATTGGTTTCTACTGAAATATAGAAGGCATACGTTCCGCTGCATTTAATAGAGTCAAGTTTGACTCTGGCGGAGTCGAATTTGACTCAGTTTGTGTAGTCCAATAAAGCCTATTTAGGAGAGAGTAAATTTGACTCACCATATTTTGCAGTACTCTGCTGGTAAATTCTAAATTGGATGTAACCGTTACACATTGAGAGTTGACACTTGAGCCAAGAGAAATATATAACTAAATTTGGTGTACGATTCTTTTCAATTTATTACTGCGGTGACATACCTTATCACCATCAGGTCCTTGCAGACCTGGATGGCCGGGTTCGCCTGGAAGACCAGGAGGGCCCGGTACGCCGTCTGCGCCGTGTTCTCCTGCTGAACCAAAATTGCCGTTTTTTCCCTAAAGTAGCAAAAAAACAGTAAACAATATACAAACATATAAATATTATGCAAATAGCAGATTGGCCTAGGCCAAATAGCGATTGTAAAATGTAGCAAAAGCACAGTGACGTAAAACCAACGCTGATTGGTTAACGGTATCGCATCTGTCCAAATAATCAAATCTGATTGGTCTATAAGTTCAATAGTATTTTACCTTGGGCCAAACTGCTATTGCATAAAATTGCAGATAGGCTCATGCCAATTAGTAATTGACCTGAATAGCAGATTAGCCTGCGGCATATTATATACTTAAAGGTCCTACTGAAGGAGACCAGTGATCCGCAACCTTGTATCCTAAATTGTTCACACCCCAACTGCTTGAATCAATTCCGTTCATACTTTGTATGGTCATAAAAAACTTACGCACTTTAAGCTGATACAAAGACAGGTTATATTTTTGACCAATTGAATACTATTTTTAAAAATCACTTTTCTATTCAAATTCATATTTAGAGCATCCTGAAGTGAAAAATTCCGGAAACAAGTATTTATATCCGTTTTGCCGAATCCATAAGCAGGTTAATGTTTACAAAGTAACAACAGTTTATTTCGTTTAGTTGAAAAGTTTTCACATTTTCTTATACTGGCATTATAGCAGAATATCTGCGGTCGCTAATGTGCTTTGAACAATATCAGGAGCACGCATGTATAAATCTGTACTCACCTGTGCTCCAGGATATCCAACCGGACCTTTATCGCCTGTATGCCCCTTTACACCGCGGTAACCGTGTTCGCCTTGCAAACCTGGATTGCCTTTCATACCCTAACAATAGTTGTATCCACCTTTAAACTGGCCAACGTTACTTTAAGGGGTGTAACAGTAGATTAAGCGTATTCCTAAGCCTAAGACCTAAGCCTAAGCAAAAAATGTAATCTATAATCTAAACGTACTGTTTTATGGACCCACCAGAAACCTGGACACCCCTTAAAGTAACATCGGACTTTCAACTGATCATTTTACAAGTATGAATGCTATAAAGCGCAACTCGTATAAAATATAGATTTCCCGTGCGAAAGCTTGAAAAAATATCTACATATGTTCAAAGTTAATACAGTATACCATCAATGGCGGATCCATGGGGGGCCCACCCCGGCCGTGGCCCCCCCAACAGCATCTCAACAAAGTTATATAGTGTCAATTGCTGTTCTACGCTGTTCCGAAAATAGCAGGCAGTTCTGACTCATTCAAAAACAGAAAAAGATGTAGCTGAAGCTGACTGGATTTTGCTTTTTCAAACCTAAATTGGTTTCGGAATCCGAGATTTTACATTTGTGCCTGTTTAAACCAAATCTGAATTTATGTTGCCACACTGTTGTTTAGATCTCAATTGCGTTGATGCGTTAGTTTTATTTGTGATTCATCTCAATTGAACGAACGTAAAGAAGGTAATTTTATGGCAATAGTTCGTAGTTTGTGTGGGTCAAAAACAGGTTTATTATTTATGAAATTTTGCCCCCCTCCCATTGTGAGATCCTGGATCCGCCATTGTATACCATATAGAGCCATTCACGACAATTTTACTGCGGATGCACTGTGATTCGAACCCGCTTCGTACGGTCTACACTACATAAAATGGTGAGTCAAATTGACTTTCTCCGAAATCGGTTTCATGGCATTACACAAACTGAGTCTAATTCGACTCCGCCAGGGTCAAACGTGCGGCTAAGTGAGTCGAATTTGACTCAGTTTGTGTAGTCTCGTATAGTCTATTTCGGAGAAGGTCAATTTAACTCATCAGTTTTTGCAGTGTACCGGTCTGCTTCTCTACATAAACAAACGTTAAAAAATATATTTGACAACTGTACCTCTTTACCAGGCTCACCAACTTGGCCTGGAGCGCCGACTTCACCCTATAAAGTGAACTGAACCAATATTTCAACCGAACTGGTTTGACTTTTAAGCCAAACAAACCACAAAACACGAAGCCAGTATATTTGATGATTTCAACTTAATTTGAGGTGAATATTAGAGTAGTAATCGCTGATAGAATACCATTTGAGAAATGCAAAAGTTAGCACCTCATACCCTCTTCCATTGGAAGGGTGGCTTCGCCGTCAAAAGACTCTTACTCCAAGGCACTTAGTAAATGTTTTGTCACACTCACAAAAATCTTTAGGCCTAATTGTGACCATTGCAGCATTCTGGAACCCTAAACCTTTGCATCTGTAGTAGTACGCCAAATATGTTCGACTACATTACGTTTTGTCTTTGAGCTTCTTAGAAATATCAATAGTGATGTGCCGCCGCCGAAATTTTTGCCGATGCCGATTCTTATTTTGAAGTTTTTACCGATGCTAAATTAATGCCGATTTCAATTTTAATACACGATGCTTAAAGAACTTGTATGGAACTAAATTACATCATTATAAATGCGAATATTTCAATCGTTCCCACCGTAAAATATGATGATTTTTTGAGAGCGGTTCTTTCAATCAATTTTTTCAAACACAAACGTAAAAGTGAGATAACAGGTTCCATGATCGAAGACGACCTGATATACGCCAACAAGTGAAATTGATAGCATTTTAACTCAATTTTATGTGCGAAAAAAATCGGTAGGGTATCGCAAAATTTTTTGCAGTTTCAATGCCGATGCTTACGACAAATGCTGATATTACCGATGTCGATTATTCAACACTTCTCCAGCCATCTCTATGACCCGTCCCACTGTATAAACCCCTGGACAGATCGACTAAAGAAGGATTTGACCTACTGGTGGTCCTTTCACTCCTGGCATTCCTGCTGGTCCGGGATCTCCGGTTTCGCCCTGTAACAACAGACAACGCTTAATATTAACAATATCAAGAGTGCATAATACAAGAGTATGCAACCTTTGGTGTTCCGCATGGCACAAAATGTAGCACTGGGCGTTGCGTTTTTGGCTGACCCCCTTGTTTAGATAGGGGTCGTTCTATAACATGCAATAACCCTAAATTAAACTATTAGCGGATCATTTTTGTTGCCGGATACATAAAGTGTTATGGTTCGCCCCCCCTCTAAATAAAGGGGGTGGGGGTTGTTGGGCAAAAACGCAACGCGTGCCGGTTACATTCTTTTCTACACAGAATATACACAATTGCAAACTTTTGTTGAAGTATGCATCATACACTCTTGGGAGGTATTGCAATTATGACTAAAAAATTTTTTGCACCATTGTATATATTGGTCACGAATCCTTTAAATAATCTCTATATAATTGACGTTTACAGCCTCTAATTGGCATTTTTCGAATCCGTTCAACAGAATTCAATAAAAGGGTTCTGATTGCTATTGATTCGATGTCCAAAAATAAAAATGGTTTCATTTATCTTCTAATTCCGGTCAGTATGAGACGCTAAAACCGATGTTAAACATTAAAATTGACATAAAGCAACCGTCAAAAGACAAGCGACTAAATTGATCTTGGGACCCATGTTTGTTATAGAGTCCTACTCAGTAAGCTTAAGCCTGTCTAAACCTAATAATACACACAAAAAAGTATTTCTGTATTTATTCAGAAAAGTGTTTTCTGTGTGAAATCTGAAAAGTTTTGCTGATATTTAAGACAATTTTTCTAAAAATAACTGGAAAACGTTTATTTTCAGAGTTTATTTCAGAACATTTTTTGAAAACATTTCTGTTATATAACAGAAATACTTTTCAAGTGCACCTTGTTAAGCATATTTCTCAAATGTAAGAAATTTTTTCTTAAATATCACAAATATTATTTTGAGTGTAAGCCTAAGCTTTCTATGCTGTAAGTGCCATTGTCTCACAAGTGGGGAAGACCCTATAATTAACATGTAGTGTCATCGAGGTATGACTCCGAATTGAATGGATCAAATTTACCCGCAACCCGTAATCTCCTCTTCGTCCTGTATCGCCCTGACCACCAGGACCGCCCTAGAAATTCGCAACGTTAATACGGATAATTGAATATACCTTAACCTTATATCGGGAAAATATAAAACGCCAATATTAAGCTAAGCTAAAACAATTCATGAACATCGGCAAACTTGTAGCTGTTATAAGCGTAATCAGGTCGCGTAGCAGTTGAACCAAAATAGAGATAACCCAAAATACGGTGAGATGGTGATATAGAAATTGATTGAAATCGAAGCGAGCGAAAAGCCAAATGCAATTTGAATTCTTTGTACGGCTGGGACCTTATTATTTTTTCATAAAATATTTAATTCTATGCAAAATGCGTCTGACCTCAAAAATGGGACCAGTGTGCCGCCCCTGACCCTCACGGCAGCTGGCCAATGTAAACAACCGGGGCGGAGCAGTATTATAAGCATATTCCTAAGCCTAAACTAAGCCAAACAAAAAAATTTTGTCTAAACCTATAAGCTTTACTCTATTCTAGTCTTACAGAAAAACGCTCCGCTCCTGATCTTTACACGGACCCGCCAGCTGCATTGCCTACCGTAACCGTGTGACCAATGCAAAATTAACGGCATAAAATTTGATGAATATATTCAGAAAACGACCTATATTTCGACGTTTTGTTTATAGTTAAGTAAACGTAATAGCAAATGGCAAAGATTAAACCACATTTGCAACCAAATTCAAAAAAGTTACCGCAAGTCCAGGGTTCCCAGGCAATCCTTGAGCACCAGGCATACCCCTTGCACCCTGAAGTCAACAAAATTGCAACAATAACCTGTACGCCGCCCCCCCCAGGTAACATTATGTTGCGACGATTCAACAATAGACAACAAATGTGGTCAGTATTACTCCAAAAAGCATCATGGGAGGGTGGGTGCCGCAAGAGTATTGCGTTGAATTGTATATGGGATATTTGGCCTAAGTCTTTAAACCATTAAACAAAATTTTATTAATTTATATGCCAACCTATAAAAATCTCGGTCTAATATTAATTATAGGTGCCTGCTAACTAGGATTCATATAGACCGGTAATCTTTGCGACTGGAAGACATTGGCTTAGGCTTAGGTTAGGATTAGTATTTGGCTTCTATTGGCGCTTACATTTTGGTTTATATATAAATACTTAGGTTTTGGCTTAAGCTTAGACTTAATGGACAGGATCAAGTAATTAGCATGAGCCGAAATGATGTTTAAAAAAATATAGCTTTAATGGCGCATAAATAATGCCTTACATTACTTCCGGGTTTACCATTTCTTCCGGTGCGACCAGGATGTCCGGCGTCACCCTAAATAAATGTGAAATAAAAAAATAGCTATGAACAAAGTGTTAAACATAGCCAGCTCCCTACTTACAAATTATTAAAATTAAATTTGGGTTCACGCTCAGGAAGATTTTTTCAACCATTTATATCGTGCCACATCCACGTTATGTAGTCTCCTTGTTGTTTATCGGACCTTTCAAATCTAGAAATGTAAGAGGCCCATGTGTAAAGATCACGGGCGGAACGTTTTTTCAGTGGAACTAGAATAGATTAATAGAATATTAAGCTTTAGATTATTTTTTGCTTGGCTTAGACTCAGGCGTAGGCTTAGGAATAAACTCATTCTTACGCTTAGGCTTAGGCTTAGGCTTAGGCTTACGAATAAGCTCATTTTTGCGCTTAGGCTTAGGCTTAGGCTTATGCTTAGGATAAACTCATTGTTACGCTTAGGCTTAGGCTTAGGCTTAGGAATAAGCTTATAATACTGTTCCACCCCTGTTTACATTGGTCTAATTTATTTGCATTGGGTACATCATAGTTATACTCACGAGCGTTAGCAAGTAAACGAACCGAACTAATTTCAGTACTAAAAGACAAATTCTAAATTCACTGCTAAAGGTACTTATTTTGAAGTTTTATTAGCACATCTTTGGGAATGAGGGGTTTTTCAATTTGGAGCGTATTGTAGCGAGGCGGAGCGATAAGCAGAATACAGGATAAACGTTAACAGTCTGTCTTACCTGTAAACCAGGAGTTCCGTCCACGCCAGTTTCACCATAACCGCCAGGGTCGCCCTAAAATGGTAAAATAAATAACCGTTTCTGTAGCGAAAAAATGTAACCATCAGATAAGGTATGTTACCGATGAATAGTGTGTTGCTGCTCAGAAACCAGGCATGCTTGTAGCCAGCTCAGCCGGTTACGAGGCTAAAACAAATTCACGAGAGGCATGCGTTTGAAATAAACAAGCTTACAAACGGAGCTAAAACGTTTCTAAGAGAAGGGACAAAATTGTTCTATCAGGGTTCAATTCACAGTCTTGCTCCTCTCGTTTCGTTGCGGATCCGAAACGGTGATATTTGTGGGCGAATTCTATCGATTTTGTAATCTCTTTGCCATTGAAAAGTCGTGAAACACATCGTTGCGGTTTTCAACCAGGTGTCAAGAAAAATGCAAATCGGACCTTGAAAATAGCTAAATTCCTTTCACAAGCTTCTTATTTCAGGTCCGTAGCCAGCTCACATTAGTACCTTGGTTGGGGGGGGGGGCGAATAAAAAATTTATTCACTAGGGAAATACAAGGGTTTTCGATGACTTACAAGCAAGGTTGAACATTTTTAGGGGGTGTCAAAATTTTTCCAGGGGACACTGACCTCGCTCTGCCCCACCCTCGTTTTAGCTACGGACCTGGCTTATTTATGTATCCACTTAGAATAAACCTACATTTTTATAGACCCACCAGGAACCTGGACGTCCCTTAAAGTAACATGGGCCAGTTCTGCGATATTTTAATACATTTCATAGAAGTTGACGTCTAAATCCACTAATAATAGTCATATGAAGTTATGTGTATATAATGCGCAAAAACGTACCGTAGGTCCCGGCTCTCCAATGCCACCGTTCGGTCCTGGTTCGCCAGGAGGCCCCTTAAATTAAGCTAAGTATAATTTTACCCTCATTGCATTTTAGTTTTGTATATAATATTTTCTACGCCACAGTAACCGACTAAATCTTTAACCCTAAACCCAACACTGCAAGAAATGGTGAGTCAAATTGACTGTCTCCGAAATAGGCTCGACGATACTACACAAACTGACTCAAATTCGACTCCGCCAGAGTTAAACGTGCGACTCAGTGAGTCGAATTTGGCTCTGATGGAGTCGAATTCGACTCAGTTTGTGTAATTCCGTGGAGGCTATTTCGGAAAGAGTCAATTTGACCCACCAGTTTTTTTGCAGTGTATATATATTCACACGTGCAAGTTGCCGTTGTAAGTATTTACTTCTGTCCAAAATTTGCAAGATAAAATTGCAGTTGCGAATTTTCGCTGCAAAGTAAATATAACTTTTAGGTTTATGTTCCAATTATATTGTAACAATACTGTCAGCTAGTAAATTGGTGATAGAGGCTACACGTAACCGGAACAGGATATTCTGGTCTAAAGGTCACTTTTCGTATTCTGAAATTTTACTTATTAAAGCGTGATTTAAGGGTCATTTTTTCTACATAAGGTTGCCCAACTGCGCCGAAGGGGCAAAAACTTCGAATCTACGTTGTAACCTCGCCACAGTTTCCGCCTATTTGGCTTCAAACCACCCCCAATCGACCCTGCATGCGCAGCTGTACATTCCCGTTTCTACCATAACGTTTTGTGCCTCAGAAAATTGGCACACGTATATATAACATACAGTAAAAATTGCGTTTCATACAGTTTGTACGAACCCGCCCGTGTCAGGCATTTTTGACTACGCCGTTGAATGAGTCAAATTTTAAAGTTTCAATGTAAAAACAATTTACCGTTGGACCTTCCCAACCGTTCAAACCGGGATCACCACGTCTGCCTTCGATGCCCTGAAATAAAATCGTGGTAACCTTTATGAGTAAACGTAGCTTAGGCTTGTTCTAATATATTTTACCTCTGACGTATAAAATAAATGTTAATTTTGTACAGCTATTTCAGGTTAATATATAAAAGATGAAATTTTGAATATGAAAATTTAAAATAAACTTACTGTACGTCCAGCAACGCCTGGTTTCCCGGGATAACCAGTCGGTCCTCTGTTACCCTAAAATATAAATACGATTTTGTTACAACTTTAGATAAAACTACACAAAGCTTAGATATTCAAACCGCGAATGTATTTTGTCAAGAAAAGAATGTATTCAGCACGCGTTCACGTTTGCTTTTATTAATTTCTTAGACTTTCTCATCACAAAAAATGCCAACCGAGATGCGGGTCGAGTTTAATAAAGACTGTGCGATGAAAACAACAGGGCCGTCACAGTAGTAGAAGCATATTATGAAGCCAATGCCTAAGCAAAAAACCAGTCTAAAGCTTAAGGTTTACTTTGTAACAGCTTAGCCGAAAAACAGCTCGCCCGTGGTGCGCGAGGGCTTATTAAGCATATCGAGTTTTCGGGTACGGCTATTAACCGAAAAATTCTCAGTTAGTATCTATATAACCCTTTAACTCATAGAGTATACTATGAGCAACTAAATACAAGTAATATACGAGCAACACCGACACTGTGAGCAGTGTTTAACAATTCTAACATATATATGCGCAGTGAAAAACCTCTACAAGCCGTGAGCCCCCTCGGGCTCCAGCGTCAAGCTCCTAAACCTGAGTGTCATCGTGAACGCTTTCCACCCGAGAAACTGGGGATCGAATCTTACTTTGAAATTACAAATGTTATGAAAATGAAAATATTCATGTGAGAACGGGTTTAATGGGAAAATTCTCAGTTAGTATCTTTAAAGATAACCTGTTCTTTAATACACCAACCGCATCTCAAACATTACGAACGAAAGTATTAAGCAGCGGCGTATACAAGGAGGAAATATAAGCAAAATACCCCCTCCCAAAAACTGCGTTGCACCAGTTTTATCCATTCGAACTTGACCAATATATATACCTTTAGTCCTCGTGGTCCCAAATCGCCTATTGTACCCGGTGGTCCTGGCGAGCCCTGAAAAAACACAAATTTTCCTGAAACCATATATACATTCAAATTTCGTTGAAAAAAATCTCAGAATATGAGAATACGATCAATAGCTTTAGTGTGATAGTTACATAATACATTTGTCGTAGGCCGATCTGCCATTCAGGTCAATTACTAATTGTTGGTTTTACATCACTGTTGTTTTGCTACATCTCACAATCGCTATTAGGCTTACGCCGAAATGCTATTTGCTCAGAATACCAGATCGGTTTGAATAGCAGATTAGCCTACGACATATTCATAACATCTTTAAACGATGGGTGGTTATCAATGTACATTTTATCCTATTTTTTTAGTTGTAAGCGGTATGAAATGACGTTTCAAATAGCTTTTAGACTCAGTAAACAAACCATATTATTTAAATTAACTAAACAATTGCCATTAGTCAATGTACAGATTTGGAACGGGCCTTTTTTCGCTGAACTCTAATAGAGTAAGCTTAAGCTTTAGACTACACGTTTATACTTAGGAATATGCTTATACAACTGTTACAGCCATAATCTAAACATTGGCAGCGGCATTGTTTTATTCCAGGTCCGATTCTTCGAACCCGGTAGACATCTGCTGTTGGTAATTTTTCATGGGTGACAGAAGCAAATAAAACAGATTTAAATTTCAACCGGCATTTTTATCGCGACCAAATATTTGAAAATATAATAATGATAAAATGAAACGAAACAGAACTTTAAATTATATAAACTGCTTAAACTTCATAATTCTATTAAAAATTATAGGTCAAGAAAATAGGGTTTTCCATCACTAGAAATTCCAAAGCTTGCAAGCGAAACGAACGAGAAGCCAAGCGCAATTTGAGAATTAGACCCATATTCTTAAATGTGCATAGCAACTATCTTCAGTTAGCAATAGATTTTCTTAACTCACCAAATTTTGCAGTTGTTAAACTCAAAATTGGTTGCATTCACTAGTTCAAACATTACAAGACCTGGTGACAGGTGGTATACGCATTTGAGAATACAGGCGCAAAGTTTTATAGCAAAAATTTAGTTTTAATCGTTGTTAAGTGGGTATGGCTTCCTTGGATCCAACAGCGGTTTTGACAAAATTCAAAACCTACTAAAATCGGTGCGTCAGTAGATTAACTCAACGAAACATCTGCCGCTGTAAATGATTAGATAAAACCGTTTTGTTCAATAAATATACCGGTGGTCCATCGTATCCTCCTTGTCCTTCTGGACCTCGATGTCCTTCTGGGCCCTGAAATTCAAAACCTTGATACCCGGCATATTTAGGTTTATCCACTGAAAAATTATACTACCCAATAGCGCCGTGCAGACAACAGTATCGTAGTTATGAATTTTAGAAATATTACAGCAAATCCATTCCCTGGGACATCAAAGAAAATTATGCAAACATATAATTGTATTCACTTTGTTAGAAAACATGGCCCATGTAAAGATCAGGGGCGGAACGTTATTCCGTAGGACTTCAACAGAGTAACGCTTAAGGATTTTACCAATTTTTTTGCTTTGACTTACACTTAGAGTTTGGGATATGCTTAGCTAAACTACTATTACGCGGTTTTCACTAATTTTTTTGCTTAGGCTTAGGCTTAAAATGTTAAATATGCTAATACTACTATTCTGTCCCTGTTCTATACACATTGGTCGAAAGTGTTGACCATAAAAAGTGAAAATGACCAAACGTACGGAGGCGACCCGTGTAACTGTACGGCTCAGAGTAAAATGTTTGTTCCGTTGCATGAATATGGATTGCGACGTATAGTTAAAGAACATAAGCACCAGCAAGTGTTGAAATTTTTACCCAAAAATGTTTTGCAAGGCTCATGTAGTAAAATCGGTAGCCAATAAATGACCACGAGATGGCTTAGTTCCGGTTAAGAAGATTCTGGCTGCCGATAGGTTTACCCTCGATTTGTGTAAAATCGTCACCTGACCCACCTAAAATTGTTTAAAGTCGTACGAAATTTTTTAGTCTTACTTTTACAATCATGCAAAACACTGCTACGCCTTAAAAGTACACTAGTAAAGTGGGCATTTAGTAGCAAAAGAAAGTGTCGTAATATCTGTTGTTTCTTATTTACGTAATATGAAACATTCATTACAACAGCTGGAACGCTGCCCAAAATACGAATGTGAGTAATTCCAGCTTTAATTATATAAATAGATATATTATTGATCGGAAAATCAATGGGAAATTTCAAGTCATACTCAAATATCTGATTAACCCTATTTGTATTGCTTGCAGTGCTTAATTTCAATATGAAAATACGAAACCATTTTTTATCAATTTTGTGCAAACTATTATAAAAGTAGCGAGTTTTGAATATATTCTTGATTTCATGTACATAAAATCCACCAGTAAATACATAGCTACGTTATTTTTGAGTAACAAACATGACAAAAAATTTTGAATCCGCAAACCAACCAGTTTACCCTAATCACTGATTGTATTTGAAGCAAACTTACAGGATTTCCCATTTCGCCAGGTAATCCTACCAGTCCTCGGTGTCCTGGACCTCCCTGTTCAAAAAGAGAGCGTTATATAAATAAATATATATACATATACACATTTATACATATATATACATATATACATATATACATACATAATATATATGTATATATGTATATATACGCTGCATTATTGAACCAAAAGATGTGTGTAATTAAGTAAATTGAGGCAATTGCTTATTATATGCAATCTGAGAAACATTCGAAAAATTGTAGGAACGCCATCTGCCAAAAGTTCCAACAAACCCTTTATCACAAAGCGGATACGATTTGATCCTACTCCCGCGGCTACGCGTTACATCTAAAAACAACGTTCTATACGATTAAGTGTTTAATTCTCGTGGACATCGAAACCCTGTTGTAGGATGCTGGTTAAATTTCTCAATGACTTGATTTCATTTTACGATCAGTGTGTGTTTCCTGGCAGAGTTGGAATTTGGTCAGTGGATCATGGATCGCCGTTTTAGGAACTTTCATGATCTGCGAGTCAGAGGTTTGATCCATGTAGTATTCGTTATCACAATTCGTCACCCGACAACTTGTCTGTCGCTGATTCGTAGTATCCGTGGACAAATGTGTAAAGTATTAATCGAGTTTATCAAATTGTACAGTTATGACATTAAATGTTCGTTACCGGTTGTAGCTCACACTGGTCGTGGGTCGGCCGCCCTCGGGTTCCGGTGGGTCACCCACCGTGACCCATTTCCACTTCTATTTTCAGGGTTAATAACAAAACATGAATTGATAGTTAAAACTGAAATCAATGCTTATAAATACATGCGCTGCAAAAACATGGTTGTGAGGAAACTTACCGGATTGCCTGGGATGCCGGGAGAACCTTGAAAGCCAGGACGTCCCTGAAATAGGAGGATGCTCTGTATTAGTTTTGAGTTTAAATGTAAGATCCTTTTCGATTTTCAGCATAAAATAAGGCCATCTTGCACCACCGCGCGTAAAACCTACAACGCAAATTGAAAACTGTCGGTTTCCGAAACGAGCTAAAAAGATTGTAAGCTTCGTATATTTCCAGTGCGCGTTGAGGCGTATTGTGTTTTACACCGCCTTGGGCCAATGTTGCGTTTAGGGGCGTAACAATAGATTAAGCGTATTGCTAAGCCTAAGCCTAAGCAAAAAATGTAATCTAGATTCTAAACCTAGACTTTTAGAGACACACCAGACTCATGGACGTCGCTTAAAGTAACATAGGCTCCACCTCGTATTCCGATGTGGGAAGAGCTGGCGTTATAAATCGCACTTCGAAATATGGGTAAATAAAGACAAATCAATTGCGAAAAATGTGCTAAATATCAAACCTCATCATCCAGTGGTTCGAAAGATACAATATCTAGTGCCCACTGCTGATAGATGCTACATATTTTGCCGTAAACAGACCAAGGCCTAGCTTATGTTTACTAAACTATGGCTGAACAGTTAGAATGGGAATTAATCAATAATCCGATACGAAATGATTTCGAAACATTTTTTCGTATGAGCGTATTTTTTGAACACATTTTAACCTTCCTAAATTTCTACATGTGGAATTTGATTATTCATCTCGTATGGGGTCCATGTTACTTTAAGGGGCGTCCAGGTTACCGGTGGGTCTATAAAAGAGTAAGTTTAGATTCTATATTACTTTTTTTGCTTAGACTTAGGCTTAGGCTTGGGCTTAGGCTTAGGGACACATTCTTGCAACGCTTAGGCTTAGGCTTGGGATTAGGTTTAGGAACACATTCTTGCAACGCTTAGGCTTTGGCTTAGGCTTAGGAATACGCTTAATATACTGTTACGCCCCTTAAAGTAACATTGGCCTCGTATGGTATAGAACTGTAAGTCTTTACATGCATTCCTTGTTCGCCTCGCATTCCAGGATCGCCTTTTATGCCCTAAAAATTTATTAAATTTTATTAAATTTTGTTATCAAAAATTAAAAGTACGAAATATAAATCGTCGGTTTTTTCACAAAGAAATATAACAAATTTATAAAAAAGTATTGCAATTATGCGCTTATTTGCGTTTCCACCTATGGTTTTTCAAAATTTATTTTCCGATTCAGGCTTCGCATTAGCCTTAAGTTTAGGTTTGGGTTTAGAATCTGTCGTAAGCTTCCGAAGCTGAAAGCGTACACTGCAAAAAATTGTGAGTCAAATTGACGCTCTCCGAAATAGCCTCTACGGGACTACACAAAATGAGTCAAATTCAACTCTGCTATAGTCAAATTCGACTCGCTGTGTCGCATGTTTGTCTCTGGTGGAGTCGAATTTGACTCAGATTGTGTAGTCCCGTAGAGCCTATTTCGGAGAGAGTCATTTTGACTCACCATTTTTTTGCAGTGTACAAGACTTCTATTTATGTACTTGTAGTAAGGATAGTACCACATGAAACACATTTAACTATTTTGTCGCACTCAAACTTGTAATTCAATTTTAGTGCTATTGCTTGATAGATATTAACCCCTTCTCACATAGAGTTGACTACGGGCAACTCAGCGCTATGTATATACGTTAAATAATATATATCGCACAGTGTTTAACAATTGCAACACGTATACATAGTATTAAATCACCACAGACGTGAGAGCACCCTCGGGCTCGAGCGTCAAGCTCCTATAGCTGAGTGGTGATGGTAAACGCCTCCCACTCCAGTCACTTGAGTTCGAATCCTAGCATAAAAGTAGGTCTCCATTGACATAGAAAATATTCATGTGAGAAAGGTTTAAGCAATAACAACGATTTCTGTGGCAGTCGGACGCTGTTTACAAATTGGACAAAGTTGAATACTTTTTCAACTCAAACCATTAATGGTTTTAAAATGTCGAAAGTGACTTTGACACTAAAATTTCATGGTTTACCTAAAATTTAAAAATAAACTAAAGAAAATTTTGTGCTACGTAAACTATCGCGAGTATTAAGTTGATGGCGCTTACCGGTGGTCCTTCTACGCCTGGTGGACCTGGCGGCCCCTGAAATTAGAAAAACAAAACCAGATTCAAAAATTCGACCTAAAACCAAACCACAAACCTGTTTAGTCAAAGCTTTAGATCGGTTCAATTTTATAGCATTTTCAGGTATTTTACAATGATAAATTAGTAAAGTAGAGTGTATTAAGCATAAAATAGTAATGTAAATACGAGTGGCTGCAGGCGTAGGGGCGGGTGGTTGAGCATCACACCCACTACGGATATCTTCGCCTCAGGCGGCCTGAAATTATGGCTCGATCATTCAATGTTCCTAGTTGCGGGCATATATCGTTCGTAACGTACGGATTGTAATTTTGCTAACAAACTAAACTGGTATTCAGCATAATGAAATCAAATTCATAGCAAAATGTTGTATTTCAAGAAAATAACGTTTGATAAACAACCGTGTATGGATGACGTATCCTAATTTGGACACTTCGTAATAATAGAGACTGCTGCTGCCCTTTGTAAAACAAAGATACCTGTGGACTTAAGAAACCGAAAGGTTTGAGCATAGGATTTGGCCTAAATT
The DNA here is from genome assembly GCA_030248215.1 of Enoplolaimus lenunculus. Lineage (NCBI taxonomy): Eukaryota > Metazoa > Nematoda > Enoplea > Enoplida > Thoracostomopsidae > Enoplolaimus > Enoplolaimus lenunculus. Next base: position 679,153 of record JASANG010001737.1, on the reverse strand, counting down.
TACATTTAAGCTTAGGTTTATAGTTAGGTTTAAGCTTAGGCTTTTAGGCATAGAATTAGTGGTCAGATTCTTATAATTAATATGAGCTCTTAAACTGTTTTAATTATTTTTATTCAATTTTGTGTTCTGTGTAGCAGAAATTTGTGTCAACAGTAACGTATTTATTAACACTCAAAATGATGTTATATAAAATAGGCAAACATACAACTGGTCCTTGAATGCCTTGTGGACCCTAAAAATAAATTCAATTGGCACATTTTTTTCACATTATGAAGCTTTGATTAGAATTTTACCTGAAAGAATTTAGATTTTTAGCATATCGATAGCTGGAAAATAGTCCAAAATATCAAAGATTCGTCTAACCTTGCCGTATTTGTAACCTTTTTCTTTTTATACACTGGCTCAAATATTTGCCATAAACACTGTTGCCATTGTATAGAACACGGACGTAATAGTAGTATAAGCATATTCCTATGCCAAAGTCCAGACGTGAAAATGAGCTAATACCTAAACTAATCCTAAGCATAAGTCTTAACCTTAAGCTTAATACTCAATTGTAGTCTTGCAGAAAAACGTTCTGCCCGTGATCTGTACATGAGCCATGAACTTTATACTGTGATTTGTTAATTTTAATGTTGTCTGCTCAGGATTATGGTCCGGTTTACGCTTAGGTATAGACTTAGGCTTAGGCTTAGGAATGAGCTAAATCTACAGTTACGGCTTAGGCTTAGGCTTAGGAATGAGCTAAATCTCCAGTTACGGCTTAGGCTTAGGCTTAGGAATGAGCTAAATCTACAGTTTACGGCTATAAAAGTAACATTAGCCAAGTTGATTTATCTGCTGTGTTCGATTACTACTAGCAAAATGCTACCAGTCCGTTTAGCCCTGCTAGTGTTTAGCTTAATTAGAATAGCCCTTCAATGTAAAAGGAACGGATGTGCTAAATAATATTTGATAACTTACAGGCGGTCCAATCTCTTCCGCTGAAAACACAAAGTTTCTGTTCAGTTTACGAAAATAAGAATTGCATTCATTACAGAACCAATTCCCTGATTTATAAGATTAACCCATATCTTGCTGATGTCAGTTTAACATGACGGCGGAAAAAAGGTTTATATCTTTGAAGTTACAAAACTCATCCAACTCTATTTATATGAACACTTTCATTAATGTCTTGTTCTGGATTACTGCACGGGTTTGTGTTGCCAGCTGCATCTGCGCATTTGTTGCTTGGTTTCCTATCACCAGCACCGTGCTTGTTTGGCATTAAAAATGTTCGAAAGCCACTAGTAGGAACTGTAACGTTATCGACACAAACTTTACTAGAAATAGACAGAACTATAGCTTTCCTTGATATCTAAAGCAAAAGTTCACACCTGTAGAATGATTTCACTTTGAATGACACTTTTCGGTAGCGTCAGTTTAAACTGACATCAGCAAGATGTGGGTACAGCTTTTTTCATCAAAAGAAAATGACAAAATTTCACGTGAGAACATATTAGTCCAAAATACAACGCTTTTCGCATCGAAAAAGCTTTTGATTCTAAAATAGCTTTTTGATAACCGCTAAAAAACGTGTGTGCAATAGCGCTTAGCGTTTTTGCTTCATACACACAAAAAAAGTATTGCTGAATTTATGTTGAGACGTATTTTCTATGGCAAATCTGAAAAGTTTTTCTGATATTTAAGACTATTTTTCGAAAAATTACTGGGAAACGTTTATTTTCAAACTTTTTTCAAAACCTTTCTGAAATCTTTTCTGTTATAATAGAAATACTTTTCAAATGCACCTTGCTAATTATATTTCTTAAATGTAAGAAATTTTTTCTTAAATATCAGAAATATTATTATGAGTGTAGTTTCTCCAGTACCAAAAAGCGTTTTGAAAGATACAAAACTCAAAACGCGTTTGAAATGGCGTTTTATATTTTTATGGCCTTGAAAAAGTTCCGAATGAAATTCGAAGGCTTAACGCAGCCAACGTCAATTTTTCATTGCAATATTCATACTCAGAAAGCTTCTTATGAATTTTTTGGGTACATATGGACCAGCCGCTAATGTTAATTTTAAACCAGTGCAAAATGAACGCTGCCCAAGGGCACAAAACCTTAAACCACTCAAATTCCAGACATGCTAAAGACGCTGCGGTCTCTTTTTTTATTCCGATTTAGCGACCAAATGTGCCTATCACAAATCTGGTATCATATTTTGAACAGTGCTTAATTAAAAAACGTTTTAGGTTTGAACAAAAACAGATTTTCTGAAACCTGTTCTATACTTAAGCTACTATTTTATCTGTAATTAAAATTTGAATGTACTTGTTAAAAATCAAATTAACAATGATTCTGTGATACTAACCCGCAAACACAAACGAAACTAATACATTTGCTAACAGAAAGATAAAACACAACGTTTTGTAGTCCATATCAGATCACTTTCTATGGTAAACAAGGTTAAGTGCCAATATCCAGGTCTATATTGGTGTAATGTATCATATAAATAGAGTAAAACGAAGTATAGTAGTCAAAGATACCTAAAAGATATTCTAAATCAAACGTTGATTATATTTCTAAAAGGCTGAGGTACGGAATCTGGTCCCCATATGATTTATATAAAAAGCGGTCCTTCCTATAGATCTCGACGAGCTGAATTCAACGGTATAATTTTTATGGCTGCATGACCAACGGTTGAGAAGTTATGGCGCTCGATATTATAGTGCAAACACGCACAGATTGGATCAGGAAGTAATCTATTATTCACATGTTCGTAAAATATAAGCTTAACCACGTTTATTCCTTACACAAATTTGATTGTTGTTTGTACATGTTTTATATGGTAAAAAGTTAAAATTTATAAGGCCATAACTATAGAACCAAGGACCCTGCTGCGCTAAAAATGGCACCGTTGATCTCAGCGTGTCGAAATCTATAAAATGAACTGTTTGTTATTAAACTTCTGGGGGGTCCATATTCCGTACCCCCGCCTTTCTAAAATGCATTCCTTGCAGCTCAAAGTTATTTATTCAATTTTTTTTGCCTTAAAAGCCTGCCCGAAACTACGAATTTGACGAGAACCATTTGAGTATATAACTCGGTCACGGTTGTCGCTGCGAATAATTATTCTACGTTATTAAAGCTGGAACGTCCAACATACGTAATTTGTCCACAGTTCCATCGCCGGTTACAAGAAGGAATAATTTGCAAAAAATGTGATGGCGGTAGCGTTGTCAGTATTTCAACCACGTTTGCTCTAGTAACTTCCGTAGCACGCTGGATGCTAATTTGCATATGACGCGCAGGGTCACATGGCGACAAACGGTGACGGATGATACCCAGCAGAAAGCATAAATGCCTGAGACGGGTCATTGCACAAAATCGCAGTTGCATGTTCACATGCTAAGTATCACTTTGCAACCATCATCTCGTAAACATACTTAAATATGAATGCCAAATTGCCAAAAAGTCCTTTCATGTTTTTAAAAATTGATTTTGTTTACAGGCCCATGTATCAGGGCCGGAACAGTAGTATAAGCATATTTCTAAGCCTAAGCCTAAGCCTAAGCGTATAGATGTGCCTATTCCTAAGCCTAAGCCTAAGCCTAAGCGTATGGATGTGCCTATTCCTAAGCCTAAGCCTAAGCAAAAAATTAGTCTAAAGCTTAAACTGACTCTATTATAGCCCCTCTAGAAAAGGATCCGGCCTGGTTCTATACATGGGCCGCAACGCCGGTCGGTTTGCATACAGCACCTACCAGCTGGGGTGCGGTTGGAAGGGTGGAGACGCTGAGGACGGAAATCACTAGGACTGGATAGTATTTAAACAGTTTACACTAGAAGAAAAGTGTACTTTACCTAAGGCTACCTGTTCAAAAAGCCAAATTTCAGGTGTTTTGCAGAGTGGACTTCCAAGGAAAAATTTCAGTACTAGTAGGGTTCGATGCAGGACAAAATTACACCTCTCAAGCGTCTTTGCTGATTATCGTGACCTCCATGTTATCCACAGAGCCCCATGTGAGCTGTCCAGGTGCATCAGGGTTCCACGTCAGGGTGGCGTTATACTTTCGTGCGGCGCTGTTTCTCACCGGTACGGCGCCGTTCGTTGCCGTCCGTCCCCGTGCGTCATCGTGCGCACATTACGGCGTAGGGAGGCTCCAGACAGGTGACGTAACGGCGCCGTACGAGTGACGGACGGTGCCGGACGCTTCTTGCAATCCAGCATCTCATACAAGGTTTCGGATCATGTCACTTTTAGGTGTGTCACGTTTTTAAGGGGCAGCAACGGAGTCCCCCAAAGCATTAGATAATGATTAAAAATTCTTAGCTAAGGTTAAGACTGAATATTATGCGTGAAGGGTAATATGACGCCGCCAAAACGCAACCGAACTATGATACCATGAAAAATGTGGCCAGTGTATAGAGCAGAGCCGGAACAGTAGTACAAGCATACTCCAAAGCATAGAGCTTACTTCATTGCAGGCCTCCAGAAGAACATTCCGCCCCTAATGTTTACATTGGCCAAAAATGTCAAAAAACTCTTTCGCTGTTGTGCAATTTAATACAAAGGTACCCAACTATGTGTGCCGCAATATAATAGCAATTGCTATTGTTTTGAACTGCAAACATTATTACAAAATTGCAATATTCATGCATTCAAGCTGGTTGAGACAGTCTTCAAAACTATTGTAATTCATGAGCGTTGTCGCAACAAACACGGCGTATAGGCTGATTTATAAAATTATTTTGCTTCATGGTACGAAATGTCAGACTTAAAAACGTTCGACAACAAACGCAAAAATAAATTTTTTTTATTCGCAATCTTTATTATTGTTTCAGAATATTGTCAATTTGATTGGAGTCGAACAAATATTGGAAGAGCCGATGAGCATTAAATTGGCTTAAAAATTAATTTAAAGTCTCAAGGTCACCGATGGAATAATATTCTTGACTATTAATCATTATAAGTCTGTCGGTCCATGTATAGAAGAGAGCCGGACAATAGTATAAGCATGTTCCTAAGCCTAAGCCTAAGCGTAAGTGTTTATGAGCCTATTCGTAATCCTAAGCCTAAACCTAAGCCTAAGGAAAAAAGTTTAGTCTAAAGCTTAAACTGACTGTATTATAGCTCCTCCGGAAATCGATCCGGCCCTGTTCTATACATGGGCTAGTCTGTCAGTGAATTTTTGGTAAATTCTATAGTCGTACAACTAAATTTGCGAGAACTTCGACATCCTACCTTGTAAAATTTTAAACTTAAATTATAGATTAACTAAAAAAATTAAGTATGAGCTCAAATACAACTTAATTGGCTGGACAGACTAACTAAACTTGAAGTTTAAGTTCAATTGAAGCTAACATATTTTTAATTTTTGGGCAATTTTAAGCTACACTTATATTTGGTTTAAGATATACGTGCTTCCTAGAAACTATGGAGGTTGTATTAAGTTTAGCTTAAACTAAAAACATGTTTTTGTTTTAAATGCTTTAAGCGTAAACCTTATCTGTTAGTTTTAATTTAGAATGTTAGTTTAATACAGCTAGATTAGCTTAACCTTAGTTTAAACTTTGAGAAAGTATTGATCCGTTGGTTCGATTTTTTGCAAGAAAACCCAAAATTCACAAAAATCCAAAATTTCTTTTATCTTTAAGATTTATAATATGGATATTTGAAGTTCCCATGAGAAGGCAAGGTTGTAACTTTATAATCGTCGTATTTCTATATTAGAATAAAATTATTAATACCAGCTCGCAAAACCATGTCGAGCCGTATACATACAAATATATATATTACCTAGCAGGGTACAAGCGAAGTTGGTGAACAACGGCGGCATGACCTTTGGTCAACCAAACTTGCCGAAGCCGGAGATGAAGCTGGAGATGATACGAAATTAAAGAAAGTTGTTTAAACAATATTTAATTTGTTAAATTTAGCAAATATCTATCAAACGTTGTTCAAAATTTTGGTTTTAAGCTTGTTTTAAGCAATTGTGACAATTTGTTCTTAAAATTGTACTGAAATTTATAGCCAAACCCACTGAATGATATCTATTTTTTATGTATGAAAACTATGAAAAATTTGTCTGATGCTGAGACCGTTCAGCTACTAAGAGTTACAACAGTGGTAAAAGAAGCGAAACAATCCTCACAAGCGTAGCTATCGATAAGAATAATACAGTTTTAGTGTCAAGACTAAAGGCATAATTTAGATTTTGATTAAGCTTTGGCGACGCCACAACGCACGTAGTACAGTGAAGGAATCCTTGCGAGTGAAATGAGCGAGAAATTAGACCACACTTGAGTATGAACGACAAATGTTGGTTATTCGAGATGTCGGTGCGGGTACAACAATAAAGCAAACTTCGCGACAGCAGAGAGCGAAAATGCCAGACTTAATTTTTGAATAAAGGCAAAATTTTGGGCATTTACGTCGCCCGAAAATATATTTTTAAATTTAAAATGTTTCAATTTGATTTTATATTGAAATTTTCCAAACGTTTGCTTCAAACTCTTGACTCGAATTGCGGATTTAAGGAGCAGGTAATAGAGCGCTCGCTGCAATATTGTTTGTGCAGAATTACGAGTAATTGAACGCGAGCACACACTTTCTTCGGTTTAAAACTTTTGCAAGCATACTTGAGTTTGTTTTGTCTGAAGCGTACGGATCAAATAACGTGGGTCCAAAAACTTGAAAGAGAGACCAAAGACGTTAAGGTTTGAGTTCAACAGCAACGTAAACAGTTTTAAATTTTGTTCAAAATGTAACTGAGTTTAAATAATTCGAAGAAATTTTCCAAATTCAACATTACAACTTGAACAAATTGCGTTCAAAACGGAAATTACTACACTTGCGACTGGAGTTGCTTGCTTGTTGACAAACAAAACATTTATACAAAGTCTAAAACGGAATTCAAATTTTAAAATTAACCTTTGGACAACAGTGGTTCCTGACTTTTGCGTTCATTTTGCAGCCGGAACGGAAGTTTTCAAGATTGAAATTAGAAATATTTTTCAATATTTAAAACCGATGACAATGAATCTCTTAAAATCTTAATAAAATGGGCGTTTAACACTACCCAACCGAGCAGTTGAGTTCAACGTTTTTGCTGTTTTAGCTAAAGTTGAATTAGAACAAAAATCAAGAATTTGCGACAATTCAACGGTTGTGTTTCAAAACCATTTTGTGAATTTGTGTCAAAATTCAAGTTCGTCTTTATCGTTCCATAAGCTATGGAAAGCTTCGCGGTATGGCCAAACGTCTAGAACAAAGGCCGTGTATAATCATAATCCTAAACTTATACGCCTAAGGCTAATCGTGAAACAAGCTTATGCATAACCCTAAGCCTAAGCAAAAATGATATCTAAAGTTTATGCTTTTACTCAACGGCAGTCCTGCTGATAAACATTCCGCCTTTGATCTTTACGTCGGACGCTGTATAACAACAACTTATTTCGATAGGATGATTTTTAGATGTGCGTTCTAAATTGCCGTTCGATAGTGTTTTTAATGGTTTTTACCTAAGTACAAAAGTATTTCGAATGTGTTTTATTTCTACCGCGGGTACAAGAAGCGATGCGCTTCCGGTTGAGGCAAAATCTGACAGTCGGCTTCTGTAGTTTTTTCCGGACGTTACGACATTTTCAGTAATATTGTCAGCTAAACTATAGGTCAGATTTAGCACCAGTTATAGCTTTAACAAAACTTGGAGCTAACTTTTCGAGTTCGAGCAAGGACTTAACCTCGTCCGCCTCGCAATCGAACTCTTCAGCGGCGATCCAAAGTTGAAAATATCGAAAATATCATATTGAACATATTTTTTATGTTTTTTTCGACTTGATGCCCTAAACTAAACTATACTTTAGGCTTAGGCTTAGGCTTAGGCTTAGGCTTAGTACTACTCAACTTGGTTGTAATACTTAGGTATATACAACCGATGCTAACATATTTGCAGCAAAAATTTCGCAGCGCAAGTAAAAAGAAATGTTCCCATACAACGATGTATATATCACATCAGCACAATTTGCTATTTAGTACTATAAGATATCGTAGATTGCGCACGTATATAAAAATCAGCTGGAACACTGCCCAAAATACTCACTCATATTGGACGCTCTAACTTTAATCATATTGATTAGTATTTTGACAAATTGTGTAGTTATCAGTCAAACCTCTGCACTGCAAAAAATGGTGAGTCAAATTGACTCTCCGAAATAGGCTCTACGGGACTATATATAAACTGAGTCAAATTCGAGTTCACCAGAGTCAAATTCGTCTCACTGAGTCGAACGTTTAACTCTGGCACAGTCGAATTTGACTCATTTTGTGTAGTCCTTAAACAGCGAATGGGCGTAAACCGCCAAGTGTTTGATGATATTGGAAACAGTCACTATTAAATTGCGTTTTGTAATTGAAATTCTTGAAAATTGTACTGGAAACGCTGTACTGGTTGACTGAATTGGTGATCCATGTAAAGATCAGAAGCGGAACGATGTTTCTATCGGACTGGAATAGAAAAAGCTTAAGTTTTAGACAATTTTTACGCTATAGGCTTAGGTTTAAAAGCTTAAGCTTAGGCACAAGCTCACTCTTATGTTTATAGGCTTAGGCTTAGGCTTAGAAATATGCTAAATACTGTTCTATACATTGCCAGAATTTACTTGTGACAGCACAATTTCGAAAGCAATGCGCCCTAAAACTATTACTCATTAACAAGATTAAAGACAGTAATTGAAAAGTTTTCCATTCACAACAATGGACAACCAAGAAAAATCAATTTGCAACGGTTTTTATCAAAAGTATTAAATGCCGCAATCATTTAGGCTTTTTCGCAGAAAAAAATGGTGATAAAATTTTGTTAACAGATAAAAATTTTAGGTTCAACAAAAAATTATTAATTTTCTACCCTCGACAACTTTTTCTTCTTCTTAGTTCGTTGTCTCCCAGAGCAAGTAAAATATAGTAAAAAAATCTGTACAATTAATTGTTTTCTGTTTTTTTCAAACAACGTTTTTCAGTCGAGTTTGTTTTTAGGAAACTACAAAGTTTCTTGTACAATTTTCGGCATTTAATAGCGGTATCCTGGTATCTGGGGTAAATTTTTTATAAACACAACAACAACAACAACAACAACAACAACAACAACAACAACAACAACAACAACAACAACAACAACAACAACAACAACAACAACAACAACAACAACAACAACAACAACAACAACAACAACAACAACAACAACAACAACAACAACAACAATAACAACAACAACAACAACAACAACAACAACAACAACAACAACAACAACAACGAGTTGCTAGTGTATCGGGCGTAGAGATTCTATGTGCCGGGCAAATAAAATTTGACCACATTACTGTAGTGACCCGAATAAGAGGGGGGACTGAGATTCAATTGGCGTCTCCAGAGGGTACCCCCCCTTGTTATTCGGTTACGGACTGTTATTTATTTTATCGCATGCTCCGCCACCATTTGTTACTGATATATATTCGGTATTGCAACTGTCCGTTGAATTAAACACTTATTTGTCTTGTGTCAATAGCTTGAGCAGTAATGCAAGCTTACACTTAGGAAATTACTTTCAAAATTCATGTACGCTTTAAAGTTTAGAACCCAACGTTATTTGGTCCTGAAGTCATTTAGGCGCTACAATTATGGATAATTGACATTTATCGTCTCTAATTAGGGTTTAGGGACCGTATCCGCTTACGGACTCTTATTAAGGATACGGACTCCTGTTGATTGGGACTCAAAATGGGGACTCCTTCTTATTAAACCCCTCTTATTCGGGTCACTACAGTATACTTCGTTTAATGGCATACTTGTTTGCCGGGACAGAACAAAGGTATTCAATGAATCGACGGTGCCTCCCTCTAGAACCATTTAGTTGTGACCCTAAATACAACTCGCTAATTTGCTCTGATTCGCTCAAGGTAAACAATTTTTAGGTTTTTGAGTTTGGTTTTATCATCATGTATTTGATTGGGTGGACCATTTTTTGCTTGGTTAAACGTTTTAGATCAAAGATTACAATTCTCAAGGTCTTTATGATACGCGTTTTAATACGATTTCAAAAAGTGACAATATTTTGCAGTTTTTCAACCCTTGAAATGGTAAATTTTGCCCGAACTAAATATATATGAATATATAAATCATGTTTTTGGGTTATGGTTTTCTATGCCAAACTAGTGGAGCAAAGCGATATGCGAAGTAAGTAAACTTGGCTAGCTAAGCAACTTGCCACGTTCTAAAACTGTAGTTTCACTGGCAAATGTAAACAACAGGGGCGTAACAGTAGGTCTAAGCATCTTCGTAAGCCTAAGCTTAAGCCTAAGCGTAAACCTAAAGCGTAAGGACGAGCATATTACTAAGCCTAAGCCTAAGCCTAACGCTTAAGCCAAGGAAAAAATAAAAGTCTAAAGCTTAACCTTACTCTATTGTAGTCCCACAGAAAAACGTTCCGCCCCTGATCTTTACATGGACCAATTTATTGATGGCTATGGGCGAAGCGGATATTTTCATTGTCTTGGAACATTGAATATTCAAAGTTTACCGTTGTCATTCCAAAGAGCTGTCTCTGGCAGCGCAGTGTTAATCGGATTGTTTCGTTACTGGAGATAATTTGAGCGAACCGAAACAGTTTGGATAGTTTCGCTAAGCATTTTATGTTTTGTGACTGTCCGTTCGTCTGTCCATCCGACGAAAATCTCTGGAACCGCTGAACCGATTTTGATGAACGTTTCGTTTAAAAGCTTATCATCCTGTGGTGTTAACTTCGCGTTGGGTTTCAAAGTGCTAAGTAGTTGTACAGACTAATTGAATAATTGGTTACTCCTAAATTAGGATTTTTTACATTATTTCACTCGTGGTAAAGTTACAATCAATATGATTTCAGTACTAAAACGTTCTTGGATGCAAGCAATCTGAGATTAACGTTCAGAAGTCTTCAAAACAGATAAATGAATAGCTACCTGCTAACTAATTAGCATATTAGCTTAATTGGTTAAGCCTAAATTAGGACTCTTAATTATTTCACCAATTACAAGCGATTTGATTTCAGTACTAAATGGTTTTTGGATCCGATAAACCTCGATAAGGTCCTTATAAGCATCCAAAATAGATAAATGAAAAGGTAGCTACTAACTAATATGGCAGTTGACTTATAAGCGGTTGCGTGCCATTGGCTTTTGGGTTTTCGGGCATGACAAATTCAAATGCAGCGTTTAGAACTTGGGCCCATGTAAAGATCAGGGGCAGAACGTTTTTCTGTGGGACTAAAATAGAATAAGCTAGAGGTGTACACAATTTGTTGCCTGGCTTAAGGCTTAGGCTCAGGCTTAGTCTTAGGAACATGCTCATTCTTACACTTAGGCTTAGTAATAAGCTCATTATACTGTTCGGCCACTGTGCTTTACATTGGCCAGAACTTGGAACTTTGTAATTTAGTTAGATACTTGATAATATGTTAGGTATGTGACCTGTGTCAGTAAAGGCATTACCATATACCTGCGGGTTTACTTGCTATACAATTGAATGTTGTGGACCACAGGGTATTTGCGTATCGTGAATGTAGATATTATTGTAATATAAAATTTCTACTCTTGCTAATTAGTGAACTACTTGATAATTAGACTTTATGCTTGAAAACGTTAAACTCGACGACTGGAAAAATAAGCATGCAAAAATATGCGTTTGTGCTTTAGGCCCATGTAACGACCAGGGACGGAACGTTTTTCTGTTGGACTAGAAAAGGGTAAGCTTAAACCTTAAGACTGTTTTTTGCTTGGCTTAGGCTTAGGCTTAGGCTTAGGAATATGGTCACTCGTATGCTTAGGCTTCGGTTTAGGCTTAGGCTTCGGCTTAGGAATATGCTTATAATACTGTTCCGCCCCTGTTCTTTACATTGGCCGTGTTTATAAGCTTTTAATGTTTCTCTACTCTGATCCGAAAAAGTAAGTAATGTCCGAGTTTCGCCTGGTTTAAATTGTGATGTATATACTTGAGCTGCACACAAAAAAGTATTTCTGAATTTATTCAGAAAAGAAATTCTGTGGCAAATCTGAAAAGTTTTTCTGATATTTAAGATAATTTTTTCTAAAATAACTGGAAAACGTTTATTTTCAGACTTTATTTCACAACTTTTTTGAAAACTTTTCTGTTATAACAGAAATACTTTTCAAGCGCACCTTGCTAATCATATTTCTCAAATGTAAGAAATTTTTTCTTAAATATCAGAAATATTATTTTGAGTGTGGTTTATCGCAAAATATTCAGTACGACAGACTAGATGAGGTGATTGCTTTATCCAAAACATCTCTCTTGGAACTGTCCCTGGCATCGATCGTATTTCAGTGCTCGTATGTGTTCTAATTATTTGAATTTTAAGCTATTTTAATATCAGGATTGGCTTTTTTTCCAGAAAATAATTCTAATATACAAATTTTACTTGAAATATTAAAATAATACTATTTTAATTTCATTCCTTAAAAGTCTATACTTGGCTGGGACCGATAAATACGGGACGTTCAAATTGTTTAAGTACCGGCGAAGGTACGGAATCTGGACCGCCGCCCTAGGAATTAAATGAAAGTTGCCTAACCTGTAGTTGTCATTCAGCTAAGTGAAAACAGTTTCATATTTATGGTCGCACTGCTAGCAGGTCAAAAGGTAATCAAATGCTGATGGCCATAATTTTTGAACCAGATGCCCTGCAGCTGAACAGTAAATAAACTATTTTTCATTAGATTCGTAGGTGGTCCATATTTTGTACCTGCGCCTATGCACTTAGCTTAAAACTAAATTCTGCGAACTTATAGGATTGTCATTGAGGATAAGCGTAAGATTTCATCAAAAGAAATATTTCTACCAAGCGAAAATTCTAAGTATAAAATAATCAATATATAATATGGCCTATTTTGTTACATTAGCAGTTCCCAGTCTCTTCTAACTAACACTCTCATCTGTGTATATGGCAACAGGGCTCGCATTAGGATAATCGTTTCCCCAAAATAGGAGCGCGAGGCCGCAGTAAAATATTTCATTGCTGTTAAACTTTTTGGTGAGTGAAAAATGTTTTAGTTTAACAAAATTCGGGCTTATAAGGATCGTTGCTTCACCAGTTCAAGGGTTTCGGGACGTTTCCGCTGGCACCGTATTACAGCAATCACCAGTTACTAATAGGTTTTCAAACATGAGAATATGCCATAGCTACAACTACAAGTGGCCCAAAAATTGAGCAGAAGTACGACAAATCAAATGTGAAAAATGTGCTAAATTGCGAAGCGTTCAGTCATTAATGCAGAAATTACTATGCTGCAATTTTTCTTTAATCTTTCGGTAAAGCTGTAATGCCTCAGGTCCGCCAATCATCTCTCGGGGACGGGCTGGCTCCCTTTGTCTAGGATAAATCTCAAATTTAGTTTTTACTTGCTCACATACTGACCCTCGGCAATATTAAAATTTTACGCATTTTTGGCAAAGCGAACAACGGTGCGTAAATGGTTCAATGTATAAAAACAGGGCCGTAACAGTAGTATATGCGTATTCCTTAGCGCAAAGCCTAAGCTTAAGCGTAAGAATGAGCTTATACCCATGCCTAAGCCTAAACCCTAGCCTATTAAGCTTAAGCATGATAATCAGTCTAAAAGCTTAAGCTTACTCTATTGCTGTCCCACAGAAAAACGTTCCGCCCCTAATCTTTACATGGTCCATTCATGTAAGTATGTTGTGTACTGAGTCATGTCCAAATGAATAGGTGAAACTTTAGTATTCTAGAACACCTAAGGAACTTTTCTTGCAATATTTTTAATTACCAACCACGTTTTGTTCACAGATTAGTGCTCATTAACCTTGGCCTAAACCTGCACCAGGTACTAAATTTTGAATATTATCTTGGACGTGCGTTTGCGGTCGCCCCCAGCCTCCTAATATTGATATTTTGGCTATGTAAAAATCAGCAGCGGAACGTTTTTCTGCTGAACTACAATAGATAGAGTAAACTTAAGCTTTAGACTAATTTTTTGCTTAGACTTAGTTATACGATACAACATTTACGGCCCTGTTCTACACAGTGGCCGTTATTTTGAAACATGAAAGTCGTTTACAAAATTTTAATTTACACTTTATACCAAAAAGTGAAAATTGTCAAAAAACACACCTCTTAAATAGTAAACAACACGGCAACTTTAACACCAAAATCCGCCCAATTCACACTTTTTATGCTGGCAAAACTACAAAACCTGCTTTGTTGCAGGTGTTTTTTGTCGCATATCTAAATTTCACCAAAACAGCCGTTTAGTTTAAAAATGTTTCAAAATATTCGAATACTGGCAATAAATTTTAAACGTTTTTTTACCATAAAACAATGTTTAATGATAGCTTCCGCTTTCTGGAAATTTTCACATACAACCTACGGCCGTTGAGACTATTTTGAGTAGCGACTAACATATTGGTTTCATTGCATAAATACGACTTTAAGCCTTTCAAATTGTGACTGATGTCTCAAAAAATAGACAACTGTTAAATATATATAAGTATATATATGTATAAATACATATATATGTATTATATATAATACATAATATATATACGAATATATATGCTTTCTAAAACCTTAAACCAGCTTGATTTAAGTTTAAGGTAATCCAGCAGTATTAAACTCACTTTCCAGATTAACAAAACTAACAGGTAGTTTAAGTTTAAGCTAAACTTAAAAAACTCGTAGATACACGTAATTTCTGGGCTGCAATCGTTACTTAAACTAAAAATAAGTTTGCTTAAACTCGTGTTAGTCCGTCCAGCCATTCGAGTTTTACCTAAACTAATATTCAAGTTTAGTTAAGCTATAGTATAAGTTCAAGTTTTTAGACAGTATATATTGGACATCTTAAACCCTGAACTATATATAATCAAATTGGCCCTTGAATACTTGTCTCCGCCCTGAAGATTAAGCCTCATAGGCTTACTCTTAAATGTAAGTTTAGCCGTGAGCAAAGACTTAGTCCTTAGGCATACCTAACGGTTTTTTACGAGAACAGCAAATATCGGAAAAATGCCGGCGAAAATGTCAGTAAAATCATGGCTAAATAAACGTGTAAATCGTTGAAATTTTTGTTTACACTGACAAAGTTTTCTAGAAACATTTTGTTAACTCACAGTAGTGAATCATGATGCTCGTTGCTCAGTGATTAGCGGAATTCAATTTGATTATAATATAAAATTTCCCCAACACCGCGACATTCTATAAAACGCTTTATTAACGCCAAAATTGTTTTTGTCGTATAAGTAGTACTTTAAACGAGTGACCGTAGTGCAAATTGTGCTTGGAATTTCGTACGAAATTTGTGTTGACACAATTTGAAACGTAAAAATTTCAGCCAAATTTTGAAAAATGTTACATTTTAGGTATATTTGTAACGAATTAAATAGTTTTCTCAGGGTCTATTTCTGACAGTCGCGTTGTGTTTACGTTTGCATGGATACGCTCGCGAATGTAGCGCTCATGTAACGATCAGAGGCGGAACGGTTTTCGCGGCGTGGTGTGCGATAGTATAAGCTTACGCTTTAGACTAAATTGTTTTGGCGTAAACTTTTAGGCCTGCGTTTATGTTTTGGCTAAGGCTTAGACTTAGGCTTTTAGACTTAGGAATATGCTTATACTACGGTTACGGTTCTGTTTTAAACATTAGCCGAGAATGTAGGTTAACACTTAGGTATAAGTACGTTTTTAGGCTTAGGCTTAGGCTTAGACTTAGTCTTTTAGACTTAGTAATATGATTATACTACTGTTACGGCCCTGTTCTAAACATTAGCCGAAAATTGTTAAGTTGTTCATTTTTGAGGCTATTAAAAGCACTAAATATTTGGCTATTTGGGGGGCATTTTGACATTAATTTGGTTTCAAAGTTACGGTTTTCGTAGTATATAATCTGTGCTGGTTTTGGAAATATCATCTGGGGTAATCATGTCTTGTTTATTTTTCATCACTGTATTACTAATTTCTGAAAATAGTTTAGGTTGCGCTGTACTTTACTGTGCTGGACGATGGCGTGCGACGAGTATAACGCAACCCTTAAAGGAACATTATAGCACAACTGTACTTTGCCTGATTTTAAGCAAAAAAAAATAAAATTTAAGCCACCCGCTTTCTGTCAGCATTTAAGTAAAAATTAACGCCAAATGACGTGTTTTCTGGTTTAAGTTTAAGATTCAAGCAGTTTAATCTGGCGTATAATACTGTCCAGTGATTGGCTACTGAGTTAATTGAACTAAATAGCTGTAAAGTACAAAAAGTTGATTTTAAAACAAAACCGCAGCAATTGCAATTGTTGCTGATTGGTTTAACAATTAACACAGTTTTTGTTAGGCTACAAGCGTCTCTCCAAGACCTGAAATACGTTTACCAAAAACAGCAAAAACACGTCAAAAAATGGTGAGTCAAATTGACTCTCTCCGAAATAGGCTTTTCCTGACTACACAAACTGAGTCAAATTCGACTACACCAGAGTTAAACATGCGACTCAGTGAGTCGAATTTGACTATGGCAGAGTTGAATTTGGCTCATTTTGTGCAATCCCGTAGAGGAACGTAGACAGCACAGCACACAATTTGCAACGCTGACTCGAACGCTATCAATTGTTTATTGTCTGACCGTAGGCAGATGAATTATAACAATTTTTGTTTCTGTAATAAATCCTATCGCTGAGACTTACGTATATAAAAACTGCTGTTTAGCGCAACAAAAAATACACAGAAATCCCACTGCGATGCCCGCCGATGAAACTTTGCTCGCCTGAAAATTGAACGCAATAAAACCAAATTCAACGTTGAAAATTTTCCGTAAATTAGCTTTGCCATAGGTATGTCCGTTCTAAAGGTGGTTATAGCGAAAGTTTCAATCGCTATAAGTTACCGTTAAATGTACGCCGTCAACAGCTACCGTTACCTCACTAATTTCGGTTCCACTTTCCGTTTTTAACTCAAGTACGACTTGACTCAGTTGTGTTGAAATTAAACACTAAGGATTTGCTAATCTGCTTTTGTGGTTTACAAAATTTAACCTGAATTTTTGACTACTCAACACTGACCAGTCAGTATTTTGCATTTAAGCCAATCAAATTCAACTTGCTCCATTGGCTTTAATTTTGATTGGATATTGTCAAACAATAGATACGACTTGAGTAGCAGTGACGTTACAAGAGATTCGTTCAATTGAACTATATTACTGTATATGTTTGACTGAAATTCGTATTTTGCCGGATGAAAGTGTAAATACTGTCTTGAGCTATTAAGTTTCGTCTTTAAATTTTAAAATTGAATTTTAGATTTGAGTATAAATTTTTATACATTTTACCGTATCACAATTGCTAGCAATTTGCATTCGTGATTTGGCAACATTAATATTAACCGTTTTAAAATATTTAGCAGCCCTGGCACATGGCCCTCAAATCCCAATTTACTACGCTATTTATTTAGGATATTTGTGGTTGATGTAGCAAAGCTTCGCGTATCGCAAGCCAAGTAACTCTGCGAACTCTTTGACGATTCAAAATCAGAAATAAGCTGGTAGCAATGGCGGATCCATGGGGGGGCCACCTCGGCCGTGCCCCCCCCCCCAACAGCATCTCGACAAAAATTATACAGCAATTTTATGGCAATAGTTCGTGGTTTGTGTGTGGGTGAAAAAATTAGTTTATTACCTGTGAAGTTTTGGGCCCCCCATTTTGAAATCCTGGATCCGCCCCACTGGCTGGTAGTATATGAAAGGTAAACCAGCGGATTGTTTGCTGAAAAAACACAGATATTTAAGATTTATTCGTGCCAGATTCGGGACTAGGTTTGCAAATTAACGCATTTTCTAAGCACACCATTGCCAGGGAAGCTCATGCGTTTAGAGACCAGGGTACAAAGCGGAACTGAATTATATCGGTATCGAAAACGGAACTCGTTTTGAATCGGAATTCGGTTGAATATAATGCAACATGACCGATTATTACTGTAGCACTTGGTCCTGATCCTATAACTGCACAACGACCAGTGTGTTTCGATGAAACTACGCCTAAGTCCAATCAAAAACTGCCTGGTTCACGCAAGTTATTGTGAGATATGCCTTAAATCATGGGCTAATTGGCCCATGTAAAGAACAGGGACGGAACAGTATAAGCATTATTCTTAAGCCTAAGCCTAAGTTTTAGCCTAAGCATAAGAATGAGCATATTCCAAAGCCTAAGCCTAAGCCTAAGCCAAGCAAAAAATTAGTCTAAAGCTTGAATGGACAAATTTTCAATTACTGTCTTTTAATCTTGTTAATGAATTAATTTTATGGCGCATCCTTTGAACTTGTGCTGCCACAACTAATTCTGGCAATGTATAGGACAGTGCCGTAACAACACTATAAAGCATATTCTTAAGCCTAAGCCTAACTGTAAAAATGAGCTTATGCCTAAGCCTCAGGATTTATAAGCCTAAGCCTAAGCAAAAAATTAGTCTAAAGCTTAAGCTTATACTCTATTGTAGTCCCGCAGAAAAACGTTCCTCCACTGATCTTTTTACATGGACCGTCGGCTAATTTCTTAAATATTCACTGGCCATTTGTAGAAATTGAGTTTTTTTAACGCTTTCATGCATTAAATTGTTTCGAAAATGTTGCATTTTTCTCATCCATGTACTAATGTATATGTAAACTACGGTAATTTTTGTTGTTTTTTAATTGTTTTATATGCAGTTAACAAAATTGTCGTCAGATTTTACAATGCAATCACTGCTATGCAAGTGGCGATTTTTTGCACTTTTTTTGATGCGCAACAATTGCAATTAAAAGTGACACAATAGAAAATCATGACACCAAACTGAGAGACGCAACTCACACAGAGGGGTTAGCGATAAGTTACCGCGCGATTTTGGCTCATGTAAACGTCAGTGGCGGAACGTTTTTCTGTGAGACTAGAAGAGAGTAAGCTTAAGCTTTAGACTAATTTTTTTGTTTGGCTTAGGCTTAGGTTTCGGAATATGCTCATTCTTACGCTTAAGCTTAGGCTTCATCTGATATCTGCTTTTAGTCGTGTGTTGCAGTCCAAACAACTATCTTGGTGACAAAGGCCCAAATCGGACGTAGCATAGAAACTGTGAAACAGAGCTTGCGAGCGAGAAATTAGACGCATTTTTGCAGTAAACCAGGAACGCGGTAGCGGTTTTTTCGTGGAATGTTAATTTCGTGGTGTATCAAACATTGGAGCAGTAACAAACCCAAAATACAGGGATGCCAAGTCCGACATGGAAGCGTATCTTTGAAATGCCATCAAGTGTCCAAAATCCTCTAGAGTTAGTTAGCTTCGTTTGAAATACAACGACGAGTCAAAAAGCATTCAGAGTAGTTTAGTATAGAAACCTCGCGAGCGAAGCGAACCAGAAGTTAAGCGAGTTTTTGCATTAAACAATTTATATTTCAACACGAAACTTGAGTAAACTCAAGTTTTATAGTGCAATTTTTAGAAGTCAGTGACACAACTCAATTTTTGTAACGGTGTCGTCTGACCCATCAGACAGCCACGTTTTGTGAAATGTTATATTTTCAAAAAATAGCATTAAATATTCAACCAGCGTACGGCGAATTTCAACTCCAATTCAACCAGCGTACGGCGAATTTCAACTCCAACGTCAAGTTGAACCCGTTAGGCAGCACCACCTGGTGGGCCAATGTTACTATAACGGGCGTAACAGTAGACTAAGCGTATTCCTAAGCCTAATGCCTAAGCCTGAGCGTTGCAAAAATGTGTTCCTAAACCTAAGCCTAAACCTAAGCAAAAAATGATGTAATCTATAATCTAAACCTACTCTTTTATGGACCCACAAGCAACCTGGACGCATCATAAAGTAACTCGGGCCACCTGGTGTTTGGCTGAAAAAATCTGTCACTAACTATTGATACGTTTCGGAAGCCTTTGTAAAACTACCGACATTTTAACGATAATGAATACTTCACACCTAAATCCCTTTGTTTTCTAGTGTAACCCGTAATTATCTGCATGCGTCCTATTGCGTTAATATTTTTGTCCCTCAAAATTGTTACATTTTTTATATGCATCATATTAAAATAAGTGAAAACTTCTAGTCACCTAAGCACTATAACTACGCTGTAAAACTGTGGTTTTTAGGTGAAAACACGTTTTTTGCCAATTAATTGACGTTTGCTGCCTTTATATGTTGCTAAATTTGTTACACTTGACGTGAGTGTCGGAGCAAGCTTAGAGGTGAGCGCTCCTCAACGACTCTGGGGTGGGATCCGCGTTGCGATGAGTGAACTTTTTCAAAAAAAATTTTTTGTTTAAAATCTTGTTAGGGTCGAAGCTTTAGTTTCGGGTGGGCCACCTTGGAAAGGGGGCTACGGTGAGCGGCTGCTCTCGAGTTGCTTTGCGTCGGGATTTTTTTCTTGGACGAATTTGTTGTTGACATTCCTTTCTCGAAACGAAATTCAGGCTACATCATTTTTTCGTAGCACCGCTCGCATTTTTCTAACTTTCCGTTTCAGGCACTGAAAATTACTTCAGAATTAATGAACATCGTTGAGTGATTACGATTTATTTTTTAGACCTTTCAGACTTGAGTTGAGTATTAAGTGTTTTACTCACTCAACGTACATATATGGTGTTTTTCACACTTTATATTTAGTTTTTTGGTCCATGTAAAGATCAGGGAAGGAATATTTTTCTGTGGACTGCAATAGAGTAAGCTTAAGCATTAGACTATTTTTTGTTTGGCTTAGGCTTAGGCTTATGCTTACGCTTAGGAATAAACTCATTCTTACGCTTAGGCTTAGGCTTAAGCGTTGGCTTAGGCTTAGTCTTAGGAATATGCTTATAATACTGTTCCGCTTCTGTTCTTTACATTGACCATCTTTTTATAATCTAAACACAATGAGATTGAGAAAATCTTTAAATTGAATTGTTTTTTGAAAACTCAAAACATATTTTGGTTCAAAATTAACTAACATATGTGCTTTAGAATTGTCGAAAATGATAAAGCATAACGGCTGCAAGTTGAAATATTAAGGATAATTTTAAATTTGTGATCTAACTGTAGCATTGTAGTTTTTATCTAAGGTTTCTTGAAAAATTAGGTATGCAACAACATTTTTCAAATGTTCGCGATTGACCATGAAATAAAAAAATATTGCAAAAATTGTCATAATTTAATGTAAAATCCAGTGGTAATAAATTTCAAAATATTGACAAATATGTTGAGTTTATAGACGAACTTTGCGGTTAGAATGTGACAATTTTAAATTTGAAAAATTCTCTCAAAATTTAGGCTTGAAATATGTGTAAAAGTAAAGATCAAAACGTGTTTGATTAATGAAAAATTGCTACAGAAGCTGTTTACTTCTGAGATATTAATTGTCGTATATATATCGTCTTCTATACTGTAGTTGCCAAAAACCAGGTGATAACTAACAACTATACATTTGACTTTTTGACATTAGGTCGCATACGTTTTTTACGCCGAAATAGCACACAAATCAAGTAGCAAATATTTACTTGGTCGCTGAAAATAGGTATGTATAATTAATCAAAACCAGTGTTTACAAGCTTAGAAACGTCCTGCTGATTGGGGGGTATGGATCTTGTATAACTGTCCTCATCATAGGTTCCGCAAATTGGCTGACTGTTGCATAGCTTAGGCTTTACAATTGGGTTTTGGTTTATAGCTTAAGCTTAGTCTTGTGCGTGCATGAAAGCTTACGTTTAGCGCTTAAGCATAGGCTTAGGCTTGTGTTTAAGCTGATGGAAGAATACAAGAGTCGGGGGTCGTATCGATTGAGGGGAATCAGCTTGGATTACTTAAGATAACGGCTAAGCTTAGACTCGGGCTTTTACGTTTAGGTTTAGGTTTGGGCTTGGGCTTAGGTTTTAAGCTTATGAGAAAAAAGTGTACAAGAGACGTTGGTATTACCGATGTGGAAACAATCATCATGAACTGTGTCTTTTCACAAAACCGAGAAATTAACTTTGCCAGAATATGTTGTGGAATCGTTTCGTGAACGTAGCAAAACAACGTTTTAGTTTTGATTAGCGAAAATTTTACAATTGTTTATTTCTAATCGACATTGTTTCAACCACGTTTTAAAGATACTAACTGAGAATTTTTCCATTAACACTTTCTCACATGAATATTTTCAATTTCATCGGAGATGCACTTTCGAGGTAAGATTCGATAATCAGTCTCTCGGGTGGGAGGCGTTTACGATGACCACTCAGCTAGAGGAGCTTGATGCTCCAGCATGAGGGGGGCCTCTCACGTCTTGTAGAGATTTTGCATTGCACATGTTTGTTAGAATTGTTAAACACTGCCCACAGTGTCTGTGTTGCTCATATATTACCTGTATTGAGTTGCTCATAGTATACTCTATGAGTTGAAAGCTTAAGCTTACTATTTTTAAGTTAGAACGACTTCAACTTTAGAATATTTTAGCACGTCTGCTACATTTTTTTAGATATTTTGGGTTCACCATCAATGAGAAAGTAAACAAAAATTAAACTTTTTTTACAACTCCGCCTGCTATAATAATCCACATCTGTATCGATTTTAACACACAAACGGCGTATAAAATACCGGTTCGAACTACTACAAAAATATACCTGATACAGTACAAAGCACTAAATTCGCCGAATTTCAATCAACCAGCAATCAGTTGAATTAGCGTCTTTAGTTTCAAATTTTGAATTGAATAATTATCCACCGAATCTACCCACAATCCTTGCCGCACACACGCACAGCAGTGACGTTTAACCCTGGACGTCAGCATTCATTTAACGCCGACGACATTCAGTGCTCGAAACGTGCCTTATAACTTGATCTATTGCTCAAAACCATCTCTGATACCAAACGAGTTGCGTTGCAAAATTTCGACTGCAGCAAACTTGCAATTAAACTTAACTAAAGTTCAGCTTAGAATTCGTAGTAGAAATAACTCATCATCGTTTATTACAAGTTTACGCAGTGTCAACTGTCTAAAAAATTATCCAAAACAATTAAAATACCACTTAATACTCGTCAAATCTCTACTAATGCAACATCTGTTTGCGATCAATTTACGGCAACGGGCTGTTGTGGTGCTACTTGTAGCCGTTGTGTCTTGTTGTATTGCGAGCATTTCAACCAACGACAAAGCACAACATCGTGCGACTCAACTCGCAACCAACGACCGTCAACAGAATTCGACAACTGTGGCTTCAAACGCAGATCAGCAGTCTGACGATTCGATGTCAAATTCAGCAACTAAAAACAGTCTGGTACAAAGTAGCACAAGTTTACACGTTGAACCGCTTTCAGATTCGCCAGTGTCGTCTGAAATTCGGAAAATTTTAACCAAATCCCACCACCGGCATCGGACAAGACACGCTAACAAGCTTCGTAGCAGCTCACTTCAAAACAATTCAGCGTTAGAGCAAGCGATACGAAACGGCAGACACGTTCATAAAAGTAGAACCAGTTGGAGTGACAACAAAAGCCGTCGCCGAACTCATAAAATCCGTCTGTCAACGTACCGCGACAGTTCCCGGGCGCCACCACAAATCGCTGCTCAAAGTTCGCTAGCGGCAGCTGCAACTCAAACTTCTTCATCGGCGTCACTCGCCGCGTTTCGACGCTCATCTCAAAGCGAACAACTCCAACTCACTGCGTCCGATTTGATTGCGGCCAATCAGCGAATCGTTGACTTTGAACAAAATTCCATCGTCAATATGTCTCAAGACGAACGCAACGCACTGTCGTCTGCTACACAAGATACTCAAATTGCAAGTTATCTCCGAAAAAATTGCACTGCGTGTTTGTTGCGCGAAGAAGCGAAGATAAATCGAATTCAACAAATCAAACGCGATATTATGGCTAAACTTGGATTCAAACGGCCCCCAAATATTACAGCACGCTCGATCCCGTTACACAACAGTCCGTTGAATTCAATTATGCGACGCCATAATATGCAGAGTGACGCACCTGGCAGCCGCATTCATCGAAACATATTCGACAACGCTGAAGATTATCACGCGAAAACTGAACGTGTCTATTTGATCGCGTATAACGGTAGGATATTTTCGATTTGGCCCAGGTTAACAAACCGTTTATCTACTAAAAGCTAAGCCTAATCCTAAGCCTGCCGTTAAGCTTGTCAATCTTCCTATCTCTCGGAGGATAGGCACCTATAATTAACGTCGGTCTGTGTTTTTAAGCTACGAGTTAGGGTTGCGCTATACTTTACTGTGACGGGCACTGCCGTACGCTTCAACGCGACGCTATGCGCTGTTTTCAAAAATACATACAAAGTCTATTTGGTTGCGTACGGTAACGCGTGGCTCCTCTCAGCGGCGTTCGTATACAACCGTAAATGAACTTTCATAGTTCAATGTCAGTTGTCTGTATCCGGCGTTGTGATCACTATTCGTTTCCGGTTTTGTCATTTTTTTAAAGTTCCATTGACAGAAAGAATTTCTTTTTAAAATTATGTTAGTCTTCCCTTGATGGAAAAATTAGTTTTTTTTTAATTCAACGAAAATTTCGATCTTCTTCAACTCAGATGCAACTGTAAATTCAAATTTTGCCCGTGAAAAAACATTAATTGCCGAATTCCAGTTCAAATTTAAAACTCATTCGTTGGCTTCTCGCTCGCTTGCATGGTTGTGTGCAGTTTCACAGCAATCATTGTTTACATCAGGGTTGTTTTTTTCCGTAAAACACATGGTCCCTGTTAATGTGTTACATGTGAATTAGTTACACGTCATCTAAAAAACGTTAGTTTATATCATATTTAGTTGCAAATTACATTTAAGAATCATTTAATATTTTTCCATTTTTTTCCACCACCCCTCGGAAAAAAATGGAAAAAAAACCATTTTTTCCGGTAAATTTTTTTCTGGCCAACAACCATGGTCTACATGCTTATCTCATAGTTCAACGTGGCTTAAAGGTCTGACGACAGCAATTTTCGTCTCCAAAGTATTTTCAGTTTAGAAGCAGTATTTATGTAACGACACTCGGTGGCGTTGTCGAGGGCCAAAATGTTCCTTTTAGTGGGCAAAACCTTGACGTTCAAACCGGTTTGGGCCCTTGTCGGCGTTTCAAAAACGACTCTACCGGGTGTTACATTTTTTGTGAGAATGTTTACGATTTTTCGTTCAATTCTTATATTTCAGTTCACTTCAACTGAAATGATTATTTAAAGGTTAATATAAACAAAATGTGCAGCACTCTTGCGATGAGTTGAGTAATTATATTTCCATGCACTCTTTGCTCAAAATCGAGATATTAATTAAATATTTGCCAAGAGTTTCTATTGACTTTGAGTGGTAATTTAATGAAAGGTGTCGCCGGATGTCGCGTAATTTTATATTTAATTTTATATTAAATTTTAAGTTAATAAACTTACGGTTGAATAAGTGCCGGAGCAGGCTCGGCTGGAGGCCCTCAAAAAATCTGAGGTGGAAGCCTCTTGCGATGGTCAAAATAATTTTTCAAATATTTTGTTTAAAATCTGTTTAGGGTGGGGGCCCGTCTTTGGCATGCCCCCCTTACCAAAATGGACGGTATGGGGGTGGCTGCTGCAACCCTGCAGTGGGTTAAATAGAACATTGAATTTGGTGCAATAAGTCTCAGTGTTAACGCATTAATAGAACTTGAAAAAAGTTGCTGTTAAAAAGTTTTGGCCTGAGTTCAATTGTAGAATTATTTTGTTTGCTCAAAAAATAACTCAAAATTAAAAAGGTCGCTCAAATGATAGTGACAGACAAGCTATAACAAGATATATGCCTCCGGTTCCGGCAAAAAGTCAACCTGCGACTCTGGCTCCGGTAGAAGTTTCGCCGAAGTTTCGAGCAATTTCGGTAGTGAAATTTTGCAGTTTTACAAAATTTTAATGTTTTGTTCATAAAATATATTAAATTTCTGTTCATCGGTGCATATTGAAAAATAATGTATTGAAATTTTAAGGCTTAAAAGCACAGCTGAATTTTTTCACCTAAGAATAAATTGTTCGTGTAAAATTTGAAACTTCAATAACTTTAAACCTTGCCGAAATTTTGAGGCTCAAATAATTATTTTATGTGTTTTATGTGTCACGTTGTTTAAAATATTAACCAAGTCTAACTCTGTGCTTGGACAATGTAAAGTACAGGGCCGTAACAGTAGTATAACCATATTCCTAAGCCTAAGCCCAAGCCTAAGCTAAAAAGTTTGTCCAAACCTTAAACTGACTCTATTACAGCCCCGCCGCAAAACGATCCGGCCCTGTTCTATACATGGGCGCTGAGTTTTTCTACCCATTTTTTGGCCTTGCTGTTCCATGGAACATTTTAAATAGTATCGACAAAACCGTTACGTATGTTCCTCAATTCGGAGCACAAGGCGTCAAAGTGCATTTGAGTTTAAAATTTCAATTATTTTATCCGACAGTAACTTAACGGTTTAAGTGTTGAATAGAATTTAATTAAGCGATTCAACAGAGAGAGTGAAAATATATAAAAATTTTCAAGTGACCAGTAAACAGAAAGTAAACACCAGTTCAAACAAAAGACACGGAATTTAATTGACTCTGAATGACTCGTCTTTGCTTAAGTAATCTTAACTGAAACTGTAATAGGGTGACTTGAGGATAATTTAAACTATTAAATATTATACAAATTTGATAATCATTACTGGAAACTGTTTGAACGCTCAGCGAAGCAAGGGGGGGCGGCAAAGGTTCAGCCCTCACTGTAAAAATGTTTGGCCTGTAGAAAAGTTTTGCCAAGATTGTATTAAGTCTTGAGAAATCAACTGCATACCACCGTTGCTAAAATTGATTTTATCCCCCGGCTATGCTTAGCCGGGCTACAAACCAGGTTTCAGCGGTGTCACGTTGTCCGCAAACTGATGTTAGTTAATTGGATTAAAAATTATCGCGGAAGCATAATTAATACTTGCACCGTCACCAGTTTTAATTGAGAACGTAGTGTAAATTTTAAAACTGATATTGCATGTATATTTAAGAATTAAAATTTGTGTGAGGGAAATGAAATATTTAAATTTACAAGATTGTGCAATGCTGTAGCAGGCTCGGGTTGCCCCTCGAAAAAGAATTCAAGCATGGAAGCCGCTTGCGATGATCAAGATAAATTTCAATTTTTTTTAAACCTTGTTAAGCTGGGGGGCCCTCTTTTGGGTGGGTGCCCCCAAATAGAGGGTATGAGGGTAGCTGCTCCCATCATGTGTCTGTGGTACGGATTATACAAAGGCCAACTATGCAAAATCGTGGGTACAAAAAATTCTGAACACAAGATGGTTGTTTTAGGTTTAGACCGCTATGTTTGGGGATAACACGTTAAAAGCATAATATATATACAGTTTCACAATTTTTGACTGGGTTTTTTTCAGGCGCTAGTTATTTTTCCACCGTCGAATAATATTCGGACAGTTTTAGCTTATAATAAGCATAAAAAATTGGCCGATTCCGAAAATATTAAATACGCTGACCAGTTTAACGGGATCTGTTATAAAATTAATAAAAACCAAGTATCAGGTTAAGTTCACAAAATAAAGTATTCCTAAACATAAACATCAGCGGCATCTGATCAGGCCCGAACGCCAGCTCACCTTGTTTGAAGGGAGGGGCTAAAAAAATTTTCAGCATGGGCTTACAAGGCTTTTCGTTGACTTAAAAGCAAAGATTAAACTATTCCATGAAAATCGTGGCCACTGTTTGGCTACGAGCCCCAAGTCGACGCTGTGGTTTCGTTTTTGGTTCATTTCATAACGAAGCAAACCATGGAAACACAGGTCATGTCAACATTTGCCAATTTAGATCCATGCCTGCGCTAATTACTTGAGCACGTTTTCTACTATGATCCCGGTTCAAAATTGAAAATTTGAAAACATTTTGTTTTCAGCGCCATCCGAATGGGGTTTATCGGCGACGTCAAAACCTGTGACTTATTTCAAATTTTCTGACCGAACTCTACAACTCGATTCGCTTAGCGCTCATTTACACGTTTACATTCGATCGCCACCGCAGCCTCAAAACGACGGTCAAACAAATCATCAAAGTGCGACGAATATTGGCGAAAATTCAATTAACTTTGCTGCCAAAGCATACGAACTCAACGTTTTTATGGTCACTAGCATCGCAAATCCTGATCAGCCTGAGGTTAGTGAAGTAAAATCAAAAGAAACACACCTTATGCGTAAAGCTCAAACTTAGCAGCGGTTGAGCTATTAGAAGCAGACCAAATATTTGGAAATTGTGGACAAAAATACAAAACGTTTTTAGTGATTTGAAAATAGTGTTTATAGAAAATAGCGTTTTAATAAACGCTAAAATTTGCTAACATAAGCATTTTGATATTTATCGCGAACAATTCATTTTAGAGGTTCTTCGCTTAGCAAAATCCGTTTAAATGTTGCTGAATAACGCGAAAATTATTCAAAAGCGCTAAAATAGTTTAAAACGTTTAACCATTTATCACATGAATATTTTCTATTTTCCCTGAGACCTACTTTTATGCTAGGATTCGAACTCCAGTGACTGGAGTGGGAGGCGTATACCATCACCACTCAGCTATAGGAGCTTGACGCTCGAGCCCGAGGGGGCTCTCACGTCTTGTGGTGATTTAGTACTATGTATACGTGTTGCAATTGTTAAACACGGTGCGATATATACTATTTAACGTATATGCACTGCGCTGAGTTGCTTACAGGCAACTCAATGTGAGAAAGGGTTATAAATAGTAAATTGAAAAATTTTCGCTTAAAATAGCGTTTTATTTTTAATGCGATTATTAATGATTGCGATTGCAGTCAATTTTCTTATGGATAAAGTATAATTAACAACGTGTAATGTGTTGATGCAATCGGTATAGTAAAGTTTGTACAATGCAAGTTAATAGGAATGCGCTCGTCGTAGGCTGGTCCGCCGTTCGAACGATGACCTTGGACCTTGGTTATGCGCATTGGGTTCTATCGAACAATATCTGATATATAACGCTGTTGTATGCAGAAATCAGGCTTGCGATATGCCAGAAGTTAAAAATTAACACTGGGCATTACTTCCCGACAACTTTAAGTGTAACCTTTAGAATAAGCCTAAAATTACGCGGAACAATAAAACTAAGCGTACGCCAAATAAATCTTAGCCTGAGCTTCAGCCTAAGTCGGAGTCTAAGAATGAATGATCTTAAGCCTAAGCCAAAGTGTAAGCCTCAGTTTAAGCCGAAGCCTAAATTTAAGCCTAAGCCTGAGTCTATGTATGATCTTAAGCCTAAGCCTAACTCTAAGGCAGAGCTTAAGCCTAAGCCTGAGTTTAAGAATGATCTGAAGCCTATGGTTAAGCTTAATCCTAAGCCCGTATCTAAGAATGATTTTAAGCCTAAAGTTAAGCTTAATCCTATGTCTGAGACTAAGAAGAATCATAAGACTAAGCCTAAGCTTAAAATACTTCTAAGTGTTACGGGTCTGCCTTATAAGATTGTTAATAGTCAATACTGTATTGACCTGAAAAAGAGGGGGGACTGATATTTATTTACCCTCTCCATAGGGTACCCCCCTTGTTATTCGGTTTTACGGACTGTTATGTATTTTTAACCCAGGCTCCGCCGCCCTTCGTTACTGATATATATCCCGTACTGCAATTATCCGTTGAATTAAACGTTTATTTGTCTTGTGTCGTTAGCTTGAGCGATAGGAATGTACTTTCAAAATTTAAGTACGCTTTTTAAGTTTTCAACTCAATTTATTTGGTCCTGGAGTCATTTATGCGCAACAATTAGGGTTAATTGACATTTATGGACTCTTATTAGGGATACGGACTCGTGTTGATTCGGACCCAAAATGGGGACCCCCTCTTATTGCCCCCGCCCCTTTTATTCGGGTCAATACAGTATGTGGTTCAAATTGAAATTTTTACGTAATGAAATTATAATTTACTGTTTTCAATTTCCTTAAACCAGATGGAATTAATCCGAACTAAACAAATCAAATTGAGCTCACATCTCGGAGGTCATTGGCAAAAAGTGAACGTTCGAAAAATTGTCGACAATTGGTTATCTCGACCAGCAGAAAACTACGGCATCTATGTGTCTCTCATACATGACAACGGCGAAAACCTTGTGGTTAATCCGACCGACTTAGACGATGGATCTCATGTAAGTTGTGCTCAAGTTCGCATAGCCAATCACAGCGGTGGATTGAGCAATTTCTGAAACATTGGCCACGCGAAGTAGAATAATTGAAAAACAATGCGATTGAAACAGCCATCGAGAATTATCGAACGCCATTTTAGTGTTGAACTTTTATACCAAATCTTAGTCTTGATTCGTGTTGGGAGCAAAGATCGGTGTGCCCAAATTAAATACACGATCCACCAGCGTAGTCAGGAAAACCGGCTGAAAAGGGAACGCGAAAAAATTGACAATGGGTATGTACAGCAAATGGCACTTGACGTATTGACAAGCGGGGCTAAAACGTTTGAAGTTGAAATTTTGATAAACACGTTACCCAGCCGTATAAACTGAATAAAAAAATTTTGCACATTCCGCACTGGCTGATCCAGAAATTGGCGGCGGATGAGAGCGTGCAGGAACAAAAGTTATGAAACGCAATTTTTACTGTATGCTATATATGTGCCAATTTTCTCGCGCCAATTTTCTTGCGCCAAATTTCTCGCGCCAATTTTCTCGCGCCAATTTTGTTAGTGAGACAAATTGTACGATGAGGGACCATACCATTTTATTACGAGACCTTTTCTGACGAAGGGCGTATACCCCGCCCCCTTATCGCCCGTCCCTGAATCCACTAGTGGTATCCCGCAGCTGTGACAACAATTGAGAGTACTTAATAATTTTTCGCATATTTCAGAACATGTATCTAGAGCTAGTAATGTCAGACAACGGGCGCTCGCGTGCCAAGCGACAAGCGAGCGCAACGCTCGACTGCAGCGTCGACACTGAAACGCGCTGTTGTCGGCATCGGCTTGTGATCGATTTTGAAAAATTTGGTTGGCACTGGGTAGTGGCACCCAAAAGCTACATGGCCTACTATTGTTCCGGCGAATGCCCTTATCGCCATTTGCAACAATACCTTCACACCCATGTGACACAAAGTGTCGGCGTTGGTCCGTGTTGTACGCCGGCGGATATGTCCGATATGTTGATGATTTATTTCAACGAAGAAAACGAAGTCATGGTAGCCAAAGTTCCGGGTATGATTGTGACTCGATGTGGTTGCGCGTAACGGCGCCTTTATGTGAGATCCTAAAGGCAGAGTATTGCTCAGGCGTGGCCTTGTTGGCGTGGTTTTCGTGCATTTTTACACACGGTTGAACCGAGTATAGGCCGTGTCGTTTTGATATGTGAACCGTCTTGTCCCTGACTATTTCGAAAAATAATTATATAACCCAAGATTTTTTGTTGAGTGGCTCTCAAATACTAAACCGCGCACTGAGAATTTGCTCAGTACGCCAAATGGCCAATCCACCCCCCCTGAGCTCATGTATATAATTTAACAAATTACAGTGAAGGTTGATCGTGACTACACTAAAGTTTAAAGGTGGCATTACACTTTGGATAACGTCCGGCGCCGTCCATCATCATGCGGTGTCGGACGCAACTGACTCACGTACGATACCGTACGGTGACGGACTGTGCCTGACGGCGCTGGACGACAAGTATAACGCCACCTTAATTCTAAACATAAAGCCGAATGAAAGGTTCACTTTAATTAAGCATTTCATTGGCTGGTTACAGATTTCTGCTGTGATCAGCGTCTGCTTTGCAAAAACAGCTTAAACATGGAAAGTAGCTCATATTGGGAAGAATCAACAAATTGTAGCTGCTGGGGATACATTGTATGACATGTCAAGGTCAACTATACACTCTTCCACAGATTCGTGGTCACCCAAGACTTACAAGCAGAGCCTAAATCCTTTCCAGGGACGCGACAAATATTTTCACCATGGGAACCCTCTGGCTGGCTACGAACCCGCTGCTGCAGCTACGACTCTGCCTGCTACAGCTTTCATTTTCTATCCAGTGGATCTCATGTTGACGTGCTGTTTCATTTTGTGGGCCAATGTATAGAGCAGGGTCGTAACAGTAGTATAAGCATGTTGTGAAGCCGAAGTCTCAACCTAAGCTTAATCCTAAGAATAAGCTTAGACCTAAGCGTAATCCTAAGCGTAAGAATACGCTTAAACGTAAGCCTGACCAAAAAATTAGTCTAATGGTTAAGCTTACTCAATGGCAGTATCGCAGAAAAACGTTCCGTCTCTGATCTTTATACGGGCTATTTTGTGTACAAATTTGTTTTCAGAGCAAAATACGCGTATGCATACAGGGTTCGTTGTTTTGGCGTTGATATAAATCTATATTTTTAAGCGATTGACGTCTTGTTCTAAAAATCTCTTTTGTCCAATATGGTTGTTTGTTTGTTGATATTGTTGCAAACTGATATATCGTGGTTTAGTCTGCAAAACAATTGAATTGCTATAACAGGTTAGGAACAGCGAAATTCGACAAACAACGTTTTGCGTTTCGAAACTAACAAATCTGCAAGAGGCTCAGGCTTGGCTCAGGGGTTTAGTATAAAAGGCTTAGGCTTAGGTTTCAGTAATAAGTGTTTTGTAACCTTAGCCTAAGTCTAGCCCAAGACGGAGACTATACCTAAGCCTAAAAGCTTAAATGTGGGTGGAGGTGTACAAGAGCTATAAAATGGTTCATAACTGCAGTTTTGTGCAAATATTCACGGTTAATGTATATACTACTATGAGGTATAACGACAATTCGTCGACCGACAAACGTAATCCGAAATTTCATCGACTCGACAATTCGTCGTTCATCATTATATTTAGGCTTACAGTTAAGCTTAAGATTTAATAAATATTGCATTAATATGGTACTTACGCAATTATTAAGCGGATTGTACTTCATATGTTTTCCAGGAACGATACTCCTTCTTAGACAGACTGATGTATAGAACAGGTCGCGAACAAAATCTGAACACTATACAATAAACTGAAAATCTGAGCATCAACCCAGGCCGGTAGCCAGCTTACATTGTTAGGCGGGTTAAAAACTATTCAAAACGGGCATACAAGCGTTTTCGTTGACTTACAAGCAAGGTTGAAAATATTCTAGACAGGCCAAAATGTTTCCAAGAGGAACCGATCCGCAGTACACAAACACAGCATTGTTCGGGACATGTTCTATATATCGGTAAGGATGGCATTAATTACCAGTAATCACCATGGTATCTTGGCCGTGCATTAGCATTGTTTAGCTACGTACATAAACCAGGGTGTAACCGGATATTCATTTCCGTTTCCGGAAAAATTGGTGTCCGTTTCTGTTTCCGTTATAGAAATACAGGAAAATGTCGTTATTATTCCGTTTGAAATAGTTAGCTGTAAATCACTGAAGCGTCATGTGTATTTTAGTGAATATTTGCACGCTTCAATAGTTTTCGTAGAAAATTAAACCTCAAACATGTTTAAAATAATTTTTATGCTTAAAATGCTCATTTTGTGGTTTTTTGGCCCATGCAAAGATCAGGGCCGAAACGTTTTCCAGTGGGACTGCAACTGAGTGAAGGTTAATACTTCTGTTACAGGCCTATTCTATATACATTGGCCATTAATATGATTATACTATTCGTTTTCGCTTCCGTTATTTTTACTATCCGTTTATACCCTGATAACAACTTCGTATATGTTGTTTTTTAGCTTTATTTGTACAATGTTGTGCTAAAAGTGCATTTATATTATCATTGTCGTCTAACTTTCAGTGTATTCATTATTTGTGGCTCGTCTTCATAGAAGTTATGGTTAGGGTTGCGATTTAGTTTTGTTGACGGACGGCGCGGCGCCGTGTGAACTACGCACATATGATACCGAATGTGCCGAACGGCCTCGGACGGTGACGGGCGCCGCCGTTCGAGCTACGCATGGTGACGGGTAACGGACGGTGCCGGACGAGAGACGGACGGCGCCGGGTGAGTGACGGACGGCGCCGGGTGAGTGACGGACGGCGCCGGGTGAGTGACGGACGGCGCCGGGTGAGTGACGGACGGCGCCGGGTGAGTGACGGACGGCGCCGGGTGAGTGACGGACGGCGCCGGGTGAGTGACGGACGGCGCCGGGTGAGTGACGGACGGCGCCGGGTGAGTGACGGACGGCGCCGGGTGAGTGACGGACGGCGCCGGGTGAGTGACGGACGGCGCCGGGTGAGTGACGGACGGCGCCGGGTGAGTGACGGACGGCGCCGGGTGAGTGACGGACGGCGCCGGGTGAGTGACGGACGGCGCCGGGTGAGTGACGGACGGCGCCGAGTGAGTGACGGTCGGTGACGGACGAGTGACGGGCGGATGACGCACGGTGGCGGAGGGTGACGCGTGGGTTGCGCACAGTGACGGACGGCGCCGGAAATCAACAAAAGTATAGCGCAACCCTAACTCATAAGTGATTAATACAAAATCCCAGTGCGGTTAATAAGTTTTGCCCACCTGGAAATTGAGCTGTCACGACACGACTGCCAATTGTAGTTTATTACCGAAAGAATAGCACGAGATGTAAGCATTACAGGCCCAGGTAAAGTTTAGCTACGGAACGTTTTTGAAAAAAGTTCACCCGTACTTGTACACTATTACCCAAGCATAATCCTGTTATGTCGAAAGCTGCAAATTTCGAAAACTATATGGTTAAAACAGTGAATGAATGCCATAACCCGCTCACCAAAGCGCACTCTGTTTAAATATTAAGACGCAATTTTTGAAACCATTTCATTCAATTCAAATATTAGTAATCCAGTATATAAAGCGGCTAGAAAAATGTAACGGAAACGGATAGCGATCGAAATATTAACAAACAGAGTCGAAAATAAATGTTGCGAAGTATACAAGTTTAAATTTTATTTTTCTGCCCGTTCAGATGTTGATGAATTCTGTCGTTTTTAGTAGTTCAAATGAAACGATGACATGGTTGAAAAATAAATAAGTCAGGAACAGAACAGAGATGAGGGAAGCCTCAGGAGAGGCGAACGAAATATCAGTCTCCCCCTGTTATTCGTGTCACTACAGTATGAAATGTTTTTATATACATTTTAAACGATTTGTGTTCATTTATAAATTGTGATAACCTATGTTTCTGGTATAATTTTCTATTTTTTCAATATCAGCGTCTGCAGTTCTACATGCAGAGCCAATGAGTTTGTGAGAATTGTTGAAATGCAAAATACCGGAAAATTCGTAGGCACTTTTTTTACTTCCTATCCACACTGTCAAAATGTGGGAGGAAACTTTTCAGTCAGTTTGTGCAGTTCCGTAGAGCCTATTTCGAAGAGAGTCAATTTGACTCACCATTTTTTGCAGTGTATCGTAAAATTTCGGTGACACCCCAAAGGCTAATATCGAAATATATTGGAACGCTCAATTTTAAAAGTTTTTGAAATGTAGTTTCGCATTTTTTTGGATAAAAGCATAAACCGAACAGGCCAATAAGAAACGCCTTGAGTGTTTCAATTTCTATTGCTCGCAAACATTTTGCTGCGGCATTATGAACAAATAACGGTCGTTGTACACTACGCTCGCAAGCTTAAACCTTTACCGGACCCCAACACCCTAAGCTTACTCGTAAGCCAAAGTCTAAACCTAAGCCTGATGCATAGCCTAAGAGGTATGCCAACGTCTAGAAATTTCAAAGATTGCGGGAGAAAGTGTATAAAAGCCACGAATGATATTAAATTTTGCATCAATTTTACAAAGAGCACAACCATGTCGATGCTGGTCAATGTTACGGTTAAGGTTAATGCATGTAGCAAACATAAAATGACTAACAGACAAAAGCCTAAAGCAGGCTGCGACTACTGAATCTAAGTTTACCTGACTTACCTTAACTGTAAACATCGACGTATCTCTTATCAATTTGTTTTTATATTTTACATATACGGTGTCAAACACCACTATTACCTTGTTATTTCTAATATTAAAATGAACACTTGCACTGCTGCAGCTTAAAATTAAAGTCTAAACCTAATCCTAAGCCTAAGCTATGTCAAATTCGAAAAATTTCCGAAACTGTCGACGCAAAGTGTTCATTACCTTTCAATCTGCAATGCCTTACTATCATACCGGGGGTTTAGTAGTATAGTGAGTGAACCAGAATATGCCTTGTAAATGTGTCTTGTTATTTAATAGTTTAACTGATACTAATTTTGAAAATATTCATTTTTAATGGTTTTAAGATACAATTTTGTTTTGAGTATTTTGAGTAAAAATCTGTTCCTCATTCATTTCGAGATTATATTTTGTCTGACATCCTATTCGAGACACGACATTCAGTAAAACAATATTAAACGTTTTTAAATATTTACAGATGGCGCGGGACAAGTATTTTACCCGGGACCGGCGCCAACAAATCCACTATGCTTTACATATGTTCCCCTTGCGTACGCATGTACCTGGGAGTACGGCACCGTTTTTATCATCTCGTCAAGATGCAACATTTTGTTTCCATACTTCTATATTGTGACGCTAACATTTCAATTCCCATTCCAATATTTATAAACTTGCTGTAACGACCATACTTTTAATGGCCCATGTATAGAACACGGCCGGAACAGTAGTATTAGCATATTCCTAAGCCTAAGCCTTAGCCTAAGCATAAGGATGAGCCTATTCCTAAGCCTAAGCTTAAGCCTTAGCCTAAGCATAAGGATGAGCCTATTCCTAAGCCTAAGCATAAGAATGAGCCTATTCCTAAGCCTAAGCAAAAAAGTAAGTCAAAAGCTTAAACTGACTCTATTACAGCCCCGCCGGACAACGATCCAGCCCTGTTCTATACATGGGTCCTTTTAATAGGCTTCAGAGTATTTTTTTTGCACAGAAAACAAACACTTTTATGGGGTTTTATATTAACAACCTACTGAATAGTATTGAGGTTAAAATGATTCTCGTTCGCAGCGTTCGCTCGCAAAAATATTTGTATGCCATTTTATACCCTTCCGAAATGAAATAATCGGTTGCGCTCATGAACGAAGATCATAATTTCGTTAACTCTAACAGCCGTATATCGTGTGACCGAAACTCACAATGAAGATCATCAAAAGGTACGTTGCGACACTGAAACCAACGTACAATTTCATTCATAAAATTCGCTTGAACTGTTTTCGGTTTACCAATGTCACGCTGTTCATAAACACAGTACGCCATCGCCGCACCTGACTCTAATAAGGCGTTCACAGTGCGAATTAGCGGGCCTAAAGACGCTTCATAGTAAATGCAATCAACTAAAATGACAAAATCCCACGACCCACATTCGACAACTTTTTCAATCTGCACCATATCGGTCCAGTCTAAACTGGCGACGTGAACGTTTCCACGTTTGGCGAACACCTTAGCATTGAGAGCAACATTTTCACTTATTAATTCTAAGCTTTCCGGTAAATCAGTTGCTAGTACATCGGCACCCATCGCTGCAAGCATAATGCTACAAACTCCAGTGCCTGCTCCCAGCTCAATACATCGTTTGCCACAAAATGGTCTGCAACTTTGTTCCAGTTGTTGTTGTCGTTCATGTCGTTGTTGCTGCTTCTGCTGTTGTTGTTGATGATGTTGCTGTTGGTGTGGTTGTTGTTGTTGTAGTTGATGATGTTGCTGTTGTTGGTGGTGTTGTTGCTGTGGTTGTTGTTGTTGTTGATGATGATGTTGCTGTTGTTGGTGGTGTTGTTGGTGTGATTGTTGTTGTTGTTGTTGTTGTTGTTGTCGTTGATGTTGTTGTTGTTGTCGTTGTTGTTGTTGATGTTGTTGTTGCTCTTGCTGTTGTTGTTTACAAACGCATGCACGAGCACAAAGTTTTTCAACATATTTACAAAATACAATCGCACTGTCCCATACGACACTTTCTACTCCTCCAACAAACTTTTGACGTATTCTAATATCGAAATCGGTGTTTCTCATTGAAGATCCGTTTTCGACAGTGTGCATTCGGCATAAGCAACAAGAAGTTTCATTACTCTCTTCGTTGACGGTTCTGGTAAATTTTAATACTCGCTCTGTATCCATTATTTACATTTATTGGTTAGCATCTATAATACTAAAAGCAATATGAGGCATAAGTTTAATGGCCAATGTATATATAGCAGGGCCGGAACAGCAGTATAAGCATATTCCTAAGCCTATGCATATGCCTAAGTAAGCCTAAGCGTAAGAATGAGCCTATACTTAAGCCTAAGCCTGAACCTAAGGATAAGCAAAAAATTAGCCTAAAGCTTAAGCTTACTTTATTACAGTGCGGTCGGAAAACGTTCCGGCCCTGTTCTATACATGGACCGGTTTAATTATGCTGCAACTGGCGGTCAATATCCGGCTCCGGTCAAAAACCGACCTTTGGTTTCTTTAGAAAATTCTCACGTGCGTGACCTCTTTTTGTCCCATGAGCCCACAAATTAAACCGCTGGTTTGATTTTGTAAAACGGCCAATGTATATATACAACAGGGCCGGAACAGTAGTATATATAAGCATATCCCTAAGCTTAAGCCTAAGCCTAAAATGAGCTTATACCTACCTTATTGCAGGGTGAAAACAATACAGAAATGGGCCATCAAGGACCTAAAGGTTTGTATATATGTTCTTTACAGGTTGCTGCTGTTGGTGTTGTAGTTGTTTGTTGTTGTTGTTGTTATTGGTTGTTGTTTGTTGTTTGTTATTGTCTTTGTTGGCCCTGTTCTATACATGGGCCTAAGATTTAGATGCGTAGCTTTCAAACATAATTCCTTCCAATTCTCATAAATACTGCGGTGATCACGTAGCAAGGATTTTGAAAAGTATAGGGTTACGGTCTGCAAAAATTTTGAGGGTGGGATCCTTGAGTTCCTAAATGGCAATCATTTGCACCTATACAGATGTAAAAAGTTTTGTAGTCCGCTGTACTAACAAGCGAGCTTGTTGGTTTATTTAGAATCTTGAACTAGACGTTTCTGCTGCTACGGTAAGAAATCCGGTTGTTACTTGCGTGAAAACACAGTGCTACTTTTAATCTTATTCAAGCTCACTAGATAAGCGCTTGGTATACAAACTATTACGGACGATCCTGGGCGGAATTTGTGAAGACAACGTAGTAACCTGGACTCGCAGCGTTTTGCATCAGTCTGGCTCTAAAGGAAGCTGCTCAAAACAATATTTGATGAAATATGAATAATAGTGCTATGTTTGTATGGTTTGTTTTGTGTTCTGCTCAAAACTTATATAAAATTAGTGGGCCCGTGCCGAGTATGATGGCACGGGCCCTAAATCGTCGGGCCGGCTCCAATCCTGGTTGAGAATTGGTCTCAAAGATTTAATGAAAATCACGAAACCCGCTTCAATAACCTTTGTTTACCTCTATAGTTACGGCGTATTTTTTCCGTCTCAAAATATTATGCCGGAGTAATTTTTCTTCCGGACATTCTAAGATGAAAAAAATGAGATGTTTATAAAGCTTTAAGTTATTCCAGGAGACAGCAATTTGCAGAGCAAAACACTTCAGCTGGTTAAATTTTGCACCTAATAAAAATACTCGTGAAGCATGTAACTAGGTGTCAGCTTCATCAGACAAAACACAGTTTACTAAATCAAAACACAAATATAAAACAACGATGTAAAGCTTAGCAAAGGCAGTGAATAGGACATGACCAGACAATAAAACATGATAACTGTTACCAGGCTGCAAAATTACAGATGTTCTGGCACAGCAATTGCATATTAAAGTAATGAATGTACATTTTGTCCTTAAAAACATCTTAACCACCAACTAATAAAGGTGTGTAGCAGGGTATAACATTTTGCATAATTTTGTAAAATTTATCTCTTCAGCACGTTTCATTTTACCTTTGTAACAGTTTTCAGGACAGAATTTCCGAAATTTCACAGAAACTTAGCGTAAAAACGACAATGTTCGCTTCCATTTACAGAAAAATTCCAAACTCAAGTATTAGCATTTTAGCATTCTCCAACAAACAAAGGACTGTTAAAAATACAAAAACGTTTGATAAGGGTTAACAAATATCCCAAGCAACTTACTGGATAGCAAGCTCAAATAAAAATTGTTTATCAGCCAAAACTTATATCCCGATACAAATTCTACATACGGCTCCAGCTCCGATAAATTTTTTGCCGAATGTTCCGGTAAATTGTCATCAATTACAGAAGAATATTACAATAAAAATGATAAAATAAATAATGACAATAAAAAACGAAAAACAAACAATTTTGGTCCAAAACAAATGAAAGAACAAAATTACGACAACTGCCTAGAACATGAGCACGCCTGCATCGATTTGATACGTAATCGGTTTACTAGTAGACACTGAAGGCATGATAGAGTTGCGTTCGTGAAACCACAGCCATCCGCATAGCAACAGCACCACAGATAAGTATAAAAATAACGCCACGTCCAGTAGCATAACTGACAAGCTGTAGCTGAAATAGCAAACAAAATTTGATCCAACAGACGCTTTGAAATATGTCGACAGCACTTCAAAAGACATAACATATTCGCAGCAATATCGACCCATTTTATGAATCTTTCATCAAAATGCTATCGAAATGTACTTGTGCGATTACTTGCTATTCACATCCGAGGTAAAATTGAAGTTGTTTAAACTTAGAACGACACCTTGCGCTATTACTTGCTACTCACATCCGAGGTGAAATTTACGTGATTTAAACTAGAACGACACCGACCCTTTGTAAGCCAAAATATAAAGCACTCTGCCGTCACTAAAATAGATCTGATTAGCAATGAGCTACGTATAATACTACCAAACAAGTTTCAGTTGAGGTATAGACGAACCGCGATTGGAGGCCTAACAGGGGTTGTAACTCTCCTCGGTAAAGACTAACAAAAAAATTAAAATACGATAATGTCGAATACTGCAAATGCAAAATAAAAAATCAGCTTTATGTCCTCGTACTTTCCTCCCACCCTGAGTAGTTACGTATCCGCCTAGCGCCTTGTAAGAGTTCTGACCATGTGCAAATGAAATTAATCAAACGTACCGCGATTGGGTGCTGACGAAAAACCCAGAATCTATATGTTCCGAATGTAGCAGTAATGAAAGATCAGAATTAAGCATCCAAACAGCAAAAACAATTCGAGCCACTAAAGTGGCGAAAACTGAAATAAGAGTAAACAAATGACAAATGAAACTTTTTACTAAAACGTGACAAGGGAGATTTCTTCAGGGTCTCGAGCTTGAAAATCGCATACGACCGCAGCTCATTAACGCTTCCCATCAGCGCTCAGGAAATCAACTATACTGCCAAGGTAGATATTAACGGCAACAACCAGAGGCGTAAACTAGGGGGAGAGGGAATATCCCCGAAGGGTGTTGTCTCAACTCAGAGCAGGAACGCACTTCCCAATACTGATGGCGTACAGGCACAGAATCGATGACAGCACATCGCCGACCTGCACTTACTGCGGTCTGAGTGACAGCACGTTGGAGCACCTGGTAATAAGCTGCTCAGCCACCACGCAGCATCGCCTGACGCACCTGGACTCGAATGCCTGTCTGGACGACGTGTGGCTACGGCCGTTCAGCTTGATTAGGTTCTTGCGAGTCAGCGGTCGCCTCCGCGACCGACCCATGCTACAGTAAATGCAGAGCATGGTGCCACAACAACAAGAACAACAACAACCACAAATTTCTGCAAACAGTGGAAAAAGACACTTCCGCTGTTTGTAAAATAACCTGTGTAGATTTCGAAAAAGTTTTCGCAAGCTACGGTCACTCGCAAAAAACGTTTACGCGTGACTATCCATTGACAAAATGAACTATACTATGAACGTCGTTATAAACTTACATGCTACAACCGCTGCAATTATAATGCCTATAACTCCACAAAATGTTTCTGCAGGACTGACGAACACGTTGACCAGTGACATCAAACAGCAAACAGTACCAACAGCGATTGACACCAACACAAAAATAACAATGGTAATCCAGATGCTGCGGCTAATAAATCTGCTACTGCCCGTAAGTTCGTCGTGCGCTGAAAATATGTCAGTAGAAACACAATTACGGACAACAACAAAAATTTCTGGTTAATGCAGTTGGTGTTTTGTAGTAAACTAGAAGCAAAAAATTAACCAACAGTTTAACATGTGAAGAAAAATCGATATGTACCTGTGCACTGAATATCTGCTCAGGGCATGTCTTGTACGTAATTATTTTACACATCGGCAGGTACGTGGTTGTGCAAACATTAGTATACACCTTCATAAGTTTATTCGCCGAAGACTGCAATCAACAAAACCAAGACCTAATTTTGCTGACATTTATCGGTGTTTACCGCTCTCAAATTTCGCGATTTTAGCTTGTTGGTAACTTACTTGAAAAACAAACGCTCCGTGGACCAAACTCGTAATCTAACGTTCGACATCCATGAAATAGTCCTATTTTAGCGTAACACTGTGTACAACTGTCAGTTAAAGCGTTGCCTTCAGAGTTTGCACTGTAATTCCTTTCAATCTGATAACTAGACCATTTGTCTACCGCAGTACCGCATAACTGACAACCAATTGCCACCGAACAAGTAATAGCAGATAATATACAACACAATCTTTTTTTCTTTTCCATATGACGTTAACAGCGACCGTATTACTTACATCTGTAAGGAGAAACACATTTGTTGTTCGGTAGCTGTGACATGCGGATTCATAGACTAATA
Source organism: Enoplolaimus lenunculus (assembly GCA_030248215.1). NCBI lineage: Eukaryota > Metazoa > Nematoda > Enoplea > Enoplida > Thoracostomopsidae > Enoplolaimus > Enoplolaimus lenunculus. The sequence continues at coordinate 636,432 of JASANG010001737.1, read as the reverse complement.
ATCCTCACGCCGCAATTCGTAAAAGTGTAGTGTCGGTATATATATGAAAATGTATGTTTGACTCGAGTGCAAAAGGGCCAGTGTTCGCCTCTTGGCATGGTCCTTAACCTTCGGAAAACTTCGAGGACAGGACTCATGCATGTAACATGCAGATGCATGGAGGCAAGTAAGAACCTGCGCTGATGCTGCATATGGGTAAAATGCAGATACATATACATACTACTTTCTTATCCAGCAGTAGTAAAACACGGAAGAACCAAGATAGATACATGTAGTACACATGTTCAGGTTCTTATTACAAGGCATGAAAACATAGAAACTCTGCTGCAGAGTGTGAAGCGGTGCGGTTCAATGGTAACGTGCTAGACAGAGAATCTGTCAGCCATAAGTCATGGAATCGAAACCTAATAACAACGACCCTCATCTTCCGCTGCAGTATAATCTTGGTTGCTGAATTTGCACTTTGGCCTGTAATTATTCAATTACACTAGCTCTGTTATTAACAGTATAAACAAAAGAAAACCCTTATTCTATTAAGCGTAACGGGTGCAGCAACTTCGACGAAGCGGGAGTAATTTGTAATTCTTGTCTATATAAGCAGTTTTTCAGGTAGCATGCATGTAGGAGTGAAAAAATTCTGGTGGACACAAACAATTTGTCCCGCGGTGCCAGACGGTGTCTAGTAAAGGCTACTTTGTTTTGGGTTGTTGACTATGGCCACTGCAACACCAATTTAGGAAACACAATGATTACGCTCGTTAAAAAACTATTAAGGCCAACAGAACGCGGCTCATGTTTATATCCATTGATGACAGTCACTTTATGTCATGCGGAATTTTTTGGGTAATTATATGGCTAGGTGCCTTCCGACTGTCAACCGGTCGACAGAGACATTTTCGTATATATTCTTCTTCACACTATTTAGCATTATGTCATTGGCTTAACACAGCGTTAAAAACGGTGAAAATGGTAACGGAGATATATGGGGAAAGCAGGACTGCATTTTTACCTGAGTTCATAGTGATAATGATTAATATCTGTTATATACTAAAAGGATTTTTAGGTTGTGTGACAAAATTTTACCATCATACGGCCTTTTTCTAGGATTTGTAATCACACTTGTTAAAATGTGGCATTTTTGATTGCTTAAATTTTAGCACTAAACCGCTATTTTGAAACAATTCTGTGAAATTTCTGACTTCGGTAGGCTGCAAGTTGCAACTGGATGTTAAATATCGGAACCGGCGCCTCGCCACCTCACACACAGCTGCTTTTATTCCGTGCACATATGTGAACATGTTATTGAACATCAACATATGGCTTTGGGCTCTTTTTGTATCTGGGTCCCATTGATCAACCGGATATCAGGTTTTGGTTTAACATACATCAAAACCGACATTGTCAGGCAGACGCTTTTACCACTGCGCCACGTAGCCCGCCTGTCCAACTACTATCGTCGACTTGCCGCAGCTGTGGTTCCGAATATCATAAAGTTGCATTTTACAACGAAGTGAAATATAAACTCAAAGCTAAGTTTTGCATAACTCAAAAACTGCCATCACTGCATTAATTTAAGTATTATATCCAGTTACCATAAAGTTCTGATGTTGGGCAAAACTAATATTCAGTCAATTCCTGTTTCTTTCTGTCGGTATATGTGCATGATAAGTCTATGTAAAGAAAAAATCGTCATGTCATACATGTGCACATATAAATACCGGTATAAGAAGTTGTTGCAGCGACCACATGATGTACGTAGTGCTAGCACGCTGGTTTCGAGTGCAAGGAGGTCGAATCGAGGTTCAATTTCCGATGTGGTCCTTAACCTTGAGCAAAACTTCGAACAGTGGGTCGTGCAGACCATATAGTTCACGCAGGTTCCTTTATGTATTCAGACTTTTTTCTTTTCTCCGATGCATGAGTTTGTTCCGTCGACTTGCGTCAACATTTTACAGCAACTATTATGTCAAGGTTTCATTCCTGCTTAATTATGTACATATCTACTTCTACTACCACATTTTAGGCATAATTATGGATCATGGAATATGATGTCCATGAGCAGGATCAAGTATTAGACAGTTGGGAGCTTGGAGACAATAATGTATGATCATTATTTTTGATACAGAGCGTAGTGAAACTTTTGTTGAAAATGTGCATTCGCGTAGATTTTTTTCTGCAGAGTGTACAAACAAAGTATATAGCGTGTTTTAATGTTACTGTTTTTTTTGTTTTTCTAAACAATACTGTGCTGTACTAGGCTGGATTTTTCGTCAGGCACTTAAAACCGAATATAACTACAAGCAAGTAGCAGTGTAGGTGCAGCCTAGATAGTAACACACAAATATAAATCAAGAGGCACCATTTTATTTTAGGAAATTGAGCGCAACATTGAAAAGAAGCTGAAGAAGAGACAACAGCAAGGGTATGGTTCTACTTTGTTTAGTTCCAATATTAATATTCTAAACGTGAATACCGATAGCAACGTGATTTTTCAACGTACTATGGTAAGAAACTCAAAAGTATATGTGTTTTTATATAACTTTGTGTAACATTGTTGAGCGCGAAATTTTGTTTTCTGCACTCATTTCAAAACATGTCTTGCTGTTTCCTATCCCTTACTTTTTTTATTATAGCGAACAGAGTAGCAGTGAACACGTGCAGCATGCGTCAAATGATTGCAGTGATGGACGTAAACCCAGCGATGCTAGTGGAGACAACGGCTCTGTTGGTGTGAATAGCGGTGGGTCAGGTTCGTCATCAACAGTGGATATGAATAGATCTGCTGGCCAGATTCGCATTCTCAAACGACCAACGAAAGATGCTGTCTCAGCGAGTTCTTCGCAGCCGCAGCTTGTGGTACCAGGCAAGCAAGAACACCGTTCGCACGATGCGCCATCGGCAGGAAGTAGTAAAAACAAAAAAGGTAAACAGTAATTGACAGAAATTTTGTAACATAGGGGTTGTTGAACTTGAAGAAATTTGGCCAGTGACAGCGCTGCAGTCGTGCAACCATGAGTTTTAGTACTGTTTTCTTTTACATTGAGTGGAAAGAAGTATAGAAACGGTTTCACAGCATTGTATTTGAAGTGGATTCTAATTGCAATTTTGAACTTATTTGTACAATTATCGCCCGGTGGATTTTGTTCCTTAAATGGAAATAGAGAACTGATTTTGGAAAATTTATACAATTTATCGGCAGTTTTGTTTGTTTCGGTAAAAAATTTTGCAGTTAAATCGTAACGCAAGCTGGTTTTCAATAGTGGCATTCAGTGTAACCCATATACTTGTCGGCCGGCTGTGGTCGGTTTCTTATGTTGTGTATAGTTATAGGCCAATCTGCTATTCGAGTCAATTACTAATTAGCCTATATCAATTTGCTATTCTGAGGGAATGCAGTTTGGCCTAGGTCAAACAGCAATTGTGACATTTGTTCGAATACCAATAATGTAGAAAAAACGCTGATTAGTTGTCAGTGGTGCTTCTGATTATATAGTAAGTTGATTGGACAACAGTTTAGCCTAGGACAGACTTATTACATGGAATAGGAGATTGACTTGTGCCGATTAGTAACACGCTTGACTTGCAGTTTGACCTATGGCATATATTTAAAGTACTGATTTTAGTTGGACCAGGCTCAATGGAATCGCTAGCTCAGCGCGAAGCTGACTATGCGGAGGCTCGGCAGCGTATTCTTGGATCTACTATTGACAAAGGTCCAATTACGACTTCGAAACAATCCACACCTGAAGGTAATGTTTGTGAAACAAATTCTAAAAATGCCAATCAAATTCGAATCAAATCTTCAAGCACGTTAAATGTATCTGCGTCAAGTCCGTCCCTGTTACCTGCATCTGCAACTAATAACATAACTAGTCCCATTCGAGCCATAGTAGTACCGCAACAATCACAACAACAACAACAACAACAGCAGCAACAACAACAACAACAACAACAACAGGGGCAGCGTAAGCAACAACAGCGGCAGCCTTTACTGTCTCAGCAGCCTGTTAGACAGCCGCTTATTGGGCCGACACCTCTTTTTGGCCGCGGTCCACAAACGTTAAATGTTCAGTCGAGCTCAGGATCTACAACATCACCCATATCATCGATTACAATTGCAAAGAAATCCAATGAGTCAAAATGATGTACATCTAAAGGACTTCAATGGGTTTGTGTTGTTTGAAGGCATTAGATAAACCTGGCAAGGGTTGCGAATGTATGTGGTAATTTTTACCGAATGATCGGCGTCTTTAATTGTTGTTGTAGCGACTGCCGTATAATGTATGGTTGCACAGTGCGTTTCGGTGTTTGAATCGGTGTAAGACATCTTTCTGCCAGAGAACTAATTTGGCGATATCGCCATACGTTGATCTATTGCGATTGACGATGAGGTCTTACGGTTTCGTTCATGTGTATTGCTTATGTTACGGTGGCCAGATTTTGAGGCAGATTAATTAGTTTGGTATTTGACCTAAACTTTCGAGTATTGTTTCTGTGCGGAAATGTAAGTAAATTTTACTTGTGGACAAATTCCGATGATGTTTTGCTATTTACTATGTAAATAATTGACGGCAAACAACTATAACTACGACGACCTGATTTTAGAAGAGTTGTCTTGCGATTGAGGTTTCGTTGTAATATCAGAGGCACGTATGAATTTTGAAACAGTTGCGGGTTAGTTTGGCAATCAGTAGTAGAGAGTAACGCATATATGGTCAGAGCACTTCAGTGTGGGTGGTAAATTGCTTTCGTAGATCATCTCTGTGACACACGAGCCAGTAGATGTGGCCGCGGCAAATGATGTTGAATGGAATGAAAAGAAATCAGTTTGTTTTGACGAAGCATCCAACGAAACAAAATTGAACTGTTTATTTGGTATTGACAAATTTAAACACAATGGCACGGTTCGACCGGAAGGTTTGGTTTTGGTTTAGCCGATCCCGGGCTCGACTTCATGACTGCAAACCGGATCTTTTAGTTTTGCTGCTATTTGTAGTATTTTTTATGTAAAATGGTTAGTTTTATCTGGTATTCCTGTTTAAACTGGAATGGGGCATAATTATTAATTTGTCAGCTTTCATTACGGTTCCTGTTTGCAGGATACGGTTCCGATTTCCATGCAGGTTCCGGTCGAATCCTAAACTTTGAAATAATTTACGAGATGCATTGTGTTTTGCTATGCTGCTTACGGTGGTGGTCTTCTGAAAACTAAATTAGAGATGCTGTTCGCTTTAGTAGCAAGCTGCATTGTAGTGTATTGCATTACCGCATTGCGTTTCTGACCGTCGAAATAAGATGCAACAGGATTATGCAGTGACATATTACAAAATCGCCCAGTAGTTTACTCTTGAAAAATTTTGGGTCATTGCAGGAAGAAGGTAAGTGATTTTCTGTCATAGTTTGGGCAAAAAAATTTTCGCCAGTATTTATAGTGCACTTTGTGAGGTAAAGAATTGAAATTTTGTTACAAAAAGATTTAAATTAAGTGCTCTGTTCGTTTAACATTTACATTTGTTTGTTTTGTGGTAACTGTATTATGCATTTATGCACGATAAAATTAGGCTAAAAGAGCAATTTTGTTATAAAAGCAACAGTTTGCAGTCTTCTATAATAATTGTGGTAAATAAAACGATAGGTATTTAGTTTCGGTATATAAAGGCTTGGTTAACTATATTGTAAATCATGGGATAACCAGGGATTAGTACGATTGCGTAAATTGTCAGTTGCCTGCTCAGAGTAAGTCACGTCAATAATTGAAAAGGTTAAATAATTTGGGCATGTTTAGGCTTAAAAACTAAATTTTTCACCAAAAAGCTAAGTTCTGATGATTTGGTTTCGCCAATATGTTATCGAGCCTTAACCCTTTCGCTCATAGAGTATACTATGAGCAGCTAAATACAATAATGTACGATGAATACACACACTGTGATCAGTGTTTAAAATATATAACCTATATGCAGAGTGTAAAATCTCCACAAGACGTGAGATAGCTCAGTGGTCATCGTAAACGCCTCCCACCCGTGAAACTGGGGTTCGAATCTCACCTTGAAATTACATCTAATGTGAAATTGCAAATATTCCTGTGAGAAGGGGTTAAACTAAAATTAAGGTAAATTACGGTCAAGCAGGGTGCAACCGGAATTACAAATTACCGGAACCGGAAAGTGAAAAATGCATTTCACCAAAAATTTCGTTTTAATCTTATTTTTTGCTTTATTATTTGTGAAATAACCTTAGTCGAACATAGGTATTTATTTTATTTGTTGTATTTTAGATTTTCATCATCGACTGAAGTGAAATCCACCATCAATGGCTTATATTCGGTGTACAAGTGGCTTTCAAAAGAGATTCTTAAAAATTAGTAAAGTTAAGAAAACGGCCAAATTATAACAACGTAATTTTTAAATCCGGTAAAAATTTACCGGAACCGGAAGGTGAAAAAATGCCGGAACCGGAATTCCGGTTGCACCCTGCGGTCAAGCTGATTTATGTCATGCAGTATGCAGTATTGTGCATGATGGGTGCTGCTTTGAATAAATTCTCATTCCGGTGTTGTATTACTGTTCTCTGATTGGCTGGTTAAATGGTTTTTCGCGATCGGGACAGGAATGACATTGGAAAGTGTTTAGTATGAGAGCTTTCCTTTGATTAACATTTTTCGACCTGTATTCTCCGTTTGCGCACTTGTCGGTTGAGTAGTAAAGTATTATTGCCGGGGACTAATAAAATATTCGTTTCCGGTTAATTGCAGTGTTCGTTTTCGTTAAACGAATACCGCTAAATTCCGGTAATGGCGAAACTTTCATTACAGGTATGCTGCAGTGGCTCGATATAATATAAAAATACCGAATTTTATGCAAAAGTTTAAAAATTTGGATTCAGTGGTATTAATAAATTTGGCCAATGTAAAGAACAGGGCCGGAACAGTGTTATGAGCATATTCCTAAGCCTAAGTCAAGCGAAATAACTAGCAGGGTACAAAAGGAGGTCTACCTCCGGCTCCAGCAGAAAATCAATATCCGGCTTCGGTAGAATTTTTGCCGGAGGTTCCGGCAATTTCGGTAGTAAAATTTTGCATAGTTTTGCAAATTTTATATGTTCAGCGCATTTCGTTTTACTTTGGTTGCAATTTTCAGGAATGAATTTCCGAAATTTCACAGCAAATTAGCGTAAAACCAAACAACTTAACAACATATGTATTGCAGATATTGGCTAAAATTAACTAATTAACCATCATTTTTGCTGCCCAATTTCTACTATCTTTCGGCTCCGGGAAGTTTCCTTGACCTCCGGCTCCGGTATTTTTCACCTCTGGTTGCACCCGGCTAGCTAGCTACGGCGTCCACGCATAGTTTTTTTAAACACGAAATGTCCACATAGGTATAGTTTTCGTTTTGAAAAATTCCGCATACCAAAAGTAAGAGCTGTATTAAAAATTTCCTAATTTCCCGCCAAAATTTGAATTTACCTACCAAAATTTGAATTTTCCCGCAAAACTTTGAATTTCCAGCCAAAAGTTAATTTTCACGCCAAAATTTCATTTTGCCGCCAAAATTTGAATTCCATAATTTGAAATATCCCGCCAAAATTTGAAGTACTTAACAAAATTTTAATTTCCCCCCAAAATTTAAATTTCTCTCAAGACTGGAATTTCCCGTCAAAATTTGAACTTTCCACCAAAGACATCAGTTTTGCTGCTAAATCTTAAACTTATATCTCCAAACTTTGAGTTTACCCGCCAAAAATATCGTGGAAACATACGCATTATACTGACAGGTTTTTGTTGCTTCGAATATGTCAAACATCTTATATTGGACGTAGTTTCTTAGATATCCTATGGCGTCCAGTACTAGCTATGCATGCTATCGCGGACGGCATAGCTTATCCAGTTAACGTTTAATGGACACTATATATAGCGCTTTCAACTAACACCTGGACATTTTGTGTCAATCCAAATCAATGGTACCGTGGGACTGACATAAAATTACGGTTATAATATATACATGTGTTAAAGTACAAATGGACAATTTTATCCTACCGGTAAAGTGATGGGTTTACCAAAATTTTATTTTCACAAAGTCCTATTTTTACGGATATTCGAATTTCCCAAATTCCCTATTTTCCGGGTAATATCCCAATTTCCCAAAATTCCGAGCGAAAAAGGCTGCACCCGAAATTCCAATTTCCCGGATAATATCCGTATTTCCCAAAATCTAAATTTCTATGGTAATATCTCAATTTCCCAAAATCCCGAGCGAAAAAGGCTGCGCCCAAAATCGCAATTTCCCGGGTAACATCCCAATTTCCCAGAATACCAATTTCGCAAAATCCCAATTTCCCAAATACCGAGCGAAAAAGGCTGCGCCCAAATCCCAATTTCGAGGGTAATCGAGTTTCTCGGGTAAATATCTGAATTTCTCAAAATTCCAATTTCGCAAAATTCCGAGCGAAAAAAGCTGCGCCCAAAATCCAAATTTCTAGGGTAATATCCGAATTATTTCTAGGGTAATATCCGAATTTCCAAAATCCCTATTTTCCGGGTTATATCCCAATTTCCCAAAATCCCGAGCGAAAAAGGCTGCGAAATATCCAAATTTCCACGGTAAATATCCGAATTTTCTAAAATCCCGAGCGAAAAAGGCTATGCCCGAAAACCCAATTTCCGGGTAATATCCCAATTTTGCAAAATCCCAATTTCCCGGGTACCGCGGATTTTGGGAGGAACTGATTTAGTACATGTATCCTACGGGGTGGGTGCGCTGCTTCGCTTATTAAAAACATTTATTTTTGTTTTGAAAAATTCCGCATACCAAAAGTAAGAGCTGTATTAAAAATTTCCTAATTTCCCGCCAAAATTTGAATTTACCTACCAAAATTTGAATTTTCCCGCAAAATTTTGAATTTCCAGCCAAAAGTTAATTTTCACGCCAAAATTTCATTTTGCCGCCAAAATTTGAATTCCATAATTTGAAATATCTCGCCAAAATTTGAAGTACTTGGCAAAATTTGAATTTCCCGCCAAAATTTAAATTTCTCTCAAGATTGGAATTTCCCGTCAAAATTTGAACTTTCCACCGAAGACATCAGTTTTGCTGCTAAATCTTAAACTTATATCTCCAAACTTTGAGTTTACCCGCCAAAAATATCGTGGAAACATACGCATTATACTGACAGGTTTTTGTTGCTTCGAATATGTCAAACATCTTATATTGGACGTAGTTTCTTAGATATCCTATGGCGTCCAGTACTAGCTATGCATGCTATCGCGGACGGCATAGCTTATCCAGTTTAACGTTTAATGGACACTATATATAGCGCTTTCAACTAACACCTGGACATTTTGTGTCAATCCAAATCAATGGTACCGTGGGACTGACATAAAATTACGGTTATAATATATACATGTGTTAAAGTACAAATGGACAATTTTATCCTACCGGTAAAGTGATGGGTTTACCAAAATTTTATTTTCACAAAGTCCTATTTTTACGGATATTCGAATTTCCCAAATTCCCTATTTTCCGGGTAATATCCCAATTTCCCAAAATTCCGAGCGAAAAAGGCTGCACCCGAAATTCCAATTTCCCGGATAATATCCGTATTTCCCAAAATCTAAATTTCTATGGTAATATCTCAATTTCCCAAAATCCCGAGCGAAAAAGGCTGCGCCCAAAATCGCAATTTCCCGGGTAACATCCCAATTTCCCAGAATACCAATTTCGCAAAATCCCAATTTCCCAAATACCGAGCGAAAAAGGCTGCGCCCAAATCCCAATTTCGAGGGTAATCGAGTTTCTCGGGTAGGAATATCTGAATTTCTCAAAATTCCAATTTCGCAAAATTCCGAGCGAAAAAAGCTGCGCCCAAAATCCAAATTTCTAGGGTAATATCCGAATTTCCAAAATCCCTATTTTCCGGGTTATATCCCAATTTCCCAAAATCCCGAGCGAAAAAGGCTGCGAAATATCCAAATTTCCACGGTAAATATCCGAATTTTCTAAAATCCCGAGCGAAAAAGGCTATGCCCGAAAACCCAATTTCCGGGTAATATCCCAATTTTGCAAAATCCCAATTTCCCGGGTACCGCGGATTTTGGGAGGAACTGATTCAGTACATGTATCCTACGGGGTGGGTGCGCTGCTTGGCTTACTAAAAACATTTATCTCTCCTGGTCGATGAACTTGCCCACAACATTAAAAGAATTCGTTACCAAATTTTTTAAAGCCCCAAACTCAAATTTTTTTTGAAAACTGAGAAACTATTCCTTGATCTGAGAACGTCAGCGCTTGAGTCGACCTACTTGAAAACCATCATACCGAAGAGACTTGTTCAAAAATTCATCTGCCAATTTCGTCGCACTCTGCATGTGCATTGTAGATATTTTCTGGCAGGTGCCATCCATGAGATTCGGTGTGCCCATCATAGCCACCATTTGACAGGCCTACCAAGTCAAAGTGCGGCCATCATACCCATTTCATTTCCGCAAACAAATTTTACCTTTATCCTATTACTCCTCTTGATCCCGTGTAAACGCCAAAGGGAACACATTACTTGATATCCTTTTTGCACATTCGGTTGTATCCTTCGTAAAACCGTCAATGCCAGAATCCGGTATTTGATTGCAAGCTTGAGATAAGAGCCAGTATTCTCAAATGTGTGTAGCACGTTTTACCAGTTGGTGATATGCCTTGTAACTATTGAACCAGGGAATCGTGAGGTTTGAAATTCAGCACATTTATTTGCTTTCGATTTTCTCTGCTACTGTGCAAATTTTGGGATCTGTAATTGCAGCACTTCGTTCGTTTGAAAACCTACTATTACTAACTGGTGATAGGTGCTACATGCATTTGAGAATATGGGCCAAGATCTTAGAGCAAGTAAAACACAGTAATGAAGTGAAAGCAATTATATTTTAGTCTGCTTTTTAATTTTGCTAATCAAATAGACAAAATTCTTTAAGTGGTTTGAAAAACAATTAATAGTCCGTGGTAGGTAAGTATCTTTTAGAAAGGCCAAATATTGGATCAGTGCAGTAATTACAGACTTGTGTGATAAAGAATTATTAGCATTGAAAGAAAGTTATTCACGTTCAAGGTTATTAGAAAGTTGGCCCCAATGTTACTTTTAGGGGCGTAACAGTAGATTATGCGTTTTCCTAATCCTAAGAGTAAGCGTTGCAAAATTGTGTTCCTAAGCCTAAGCCTAAGCAAAAAATGCAATCTAGAATCTAACCTACTTTTTTATATATCTACCAGAAACGTGGACGCCCATAAAAGTAACATGGGCCAGTATATTAATGGTTACCTTAGCCTAATTGTAAAGACTAAGTTATGGCCAAATTTTGAAAATTTCTAAAACTGCGGGAGAAGTAAGTAGTATAAGAGCCATTGAAGTTTAGACCAATGGTACTTTAAGGGGCGTAACAGTAGATTAAGCGTATTCCTAAGCCTAAGCGATGCAAAAATGTTTTCCTAAGCGTAAGCCTAAGCCTAAGCCTAAGCAAAAAAATGTAATCTAGAATCTATACCTACTCTTTTATGGACTCACCAGAAACCTGGACGCCGCTTAAAGAAACATGGGCCGAAGTTTGTATAGTTTTATTGCATTGGGAAAATTGTTTTGATGGTCAGTTTTTAGCCACAGGTACCGTACGCCGTCCTCCAACTCCTCCGCGTTGATGAAATTTTGTCGCATTTGACGCGGCACCGCTACACAAAAGTCTGTGGAACGCTTTTCGAAAATCAACATTAAATATTGTATAAATAATTGGATTAACGCTTGAGTTAATATACCCAAGCCAGTTTGCGACTTCGAAAATTTTCGCGTTGATCGCTGTTTCACTGATGAACGGTGAAATTAGATAAAGTGTAAAAAACGGCAGCCAACAGAGCACAAATGCGCCCATAATGATTGCCAAGGTTTTTGCGGCTTTTTTTTCTTTTGAAATTGAAATTCGTTCTTTTTCACGAAAATATCGTTGGATCGGATCAGATGGAGTGTTGTGGCCTGGAACTGGTGCAGTTGTTGTTATTGTTGCTGCTGTGATGCTGGCGAGATGTTTATGGTTGCCGTTCACGCGAAAGCATGTGTCTCGTCTGGTGTTTCGGTTTGGTCGAAATAGTGATTTTCGCCAGTTGAATACCGGTTGGCTATAGTTGCGTCTCGTTTTGCCGTTTCCAACTCCTGTTGAGATCCTGTCTTCATCGTCTGTTTTACATTCCAACGATTCCATTCTGCTCAACGGTGCCATTTTGCTGCGATCGTTTAGCGAGTTCAGTGAGCTCACAGGAGTTATTGGATTGTGGAATAGAGTTTGTTCTGCTCCAGTCGTCATTTTAAGGTTTGTTTGGTTGTCGTCATTGACTCTGCAATGAGTTATTGTTGTCTGTTGGTCTGCTGGTTCGCGAATGCTTGAACGGGTTCTTCTAGATCGTCTCGCAAGAGCTCTAAGTGAAGCGAATCGCACTTGGCGACGTGTTCGCGACGTATGCTCTTGTTGCTGGTCTCCAAGTTTTTGTTGTTGCTGGTCTCCAAGTTTTTGTTGTTGCTGCTGTTGTCGTTGTTTGGTTGGTTTCGTAGAAGCTTCCAATTGTCTGGCTGAGTCTCGAGAAGATTTCGCTGTCGACGTGTTTTGAGACAGTCGTGGCCGAACGCAAACTTTTCGAATTTTCGCCAAAGAAAATCCTTTTCCATAAATGACGTTTGTTTCGACATTAGCTATGTTATTTTTTGTATCAATTGCGGCTGACGATTGCTTCTTCAGCGGTGACGCGACACTTTGCCATTCTGGCATTTGGCATTCGTCTTCAATTGAGCTGTCTTCGCCGTCTTGCTGAATATCTTCGATTTCAGGCTCGTTTCGCGAATGAGGTCGTGAGTCGAACAAATGCCGCATGGTGCAGCCAGTAACCGTGGAGACCTCACGTTTCCGGCGCGGGCTCCCACGAACTTTGGTGTCCCTGGCGTCTTCCATCGACGAACACATCGATCGTTGGCAACTTTCATCGTCTTCAAAATCACCTCGGGGTCGCACTGGAACAGCGGCAATCTCTATGCGATGCTCGAACATTGTTTGCATTGGTTCTTCAATGATCGTATGCTGAACAATTTCAAGTCCTTTGCGAACAGTTTCATTCTGGCGACGAATACGGCGACGGGCGGCGAGAAATATTTTCACATAAACGCTCGTCATCAAAGCAAATGGTATATAGAACGATCCAAGGGCTGAGTAGACAACAAAGCCTCGATCTGTGGTGTACTGGCATTCGGTGACCAGTGTTGCTTGGCTCCAATCGTTCCAGCCAAGCAGAGGTGGTACGGAAATTACAGCGGAAATCGACCAAACCAGCGCGATGAGACTAAGAACGAAATTTCGCGTTCGTAAATTAGCGTACCGGATCGGATTATGAATCGCCCAGTAGCGATCAATCGCAATTGCGCACAGATTTAAAATTGACGCCGTACACAACAGTATGTCCATCGTAAGCCACATTTGACAAACCAGAAATCCGAATAACCAACGGCCATTGCTGACAAATTTAACAATATGAAACGGCATTACCAGTAGCGCAGTGAGCAGATCAGCCGATGCGAGCGAAACAAGCAAGAAATTTTGAACCTTTTTCAACGGACGATAAGTAAAGATTGACGATATGACGAGCGTGTTGCCAAACGCAGTGGTGACAATGATTGCGAGAAGAATAAAAGTTCCGAACGCGATTTCTGCTATGGGTCGTGGAGTTTGGTCCACGGGCACGGATAGGTTCACCGTTTGGTTAGATGTGACGAATGCTAAAGCTGGTTGTATGGCTTGAACCATGGAGTCTTTGGGATCCGGTGCAGGTGTGGGGGTGTATGGCGATGGCAGGGTCGCCATCCAAATTATACGAGATTTGACTGGAACAGAAGAAATATTATTTTTAGATGCTGTAGTTGGTTAGGATATTATTGTTAGATCTTAGACTTATTCTGGGAACATATACTATATTACCTTATTTTTTGATATACCTGTAAACACGAAGATATTTACATGCCGGGTGTAGATAATTTGATCTTCAGGGTTAACAGCAAGGCTCATAAGTGTGTTGCAAGCCCAAGTTGCTGATGGTACAGAAATTTTACGAACGTGCCATGACTGAGCGTGTGCCGTTAAAGATGCATTTTAATTGAAAATTGGTTAAAACCCTTATGGGCATAGAGTGTACTATAAGCAAATAAATTGCATCCTGTGCACGTGCACTGGGAGTATACAATAATTATAAGAGATAGACGGGGTATATACCTATGAAATTTTTGGAAAGACACGATAAAAAAGCATTTATAGAAGCTGTGGACTCAATTGCAGAGGTCAAAATTTCTCTCGCTTGCTACGATTGCTCGCCAACAAAGTGTTAGACGAAAGTACAATCGTAACCAGAATGAAATTCCAACTGTGCTTTAAGTGCACATTCTGCAATAGTCAAAATTTAACAATTATAATTAAAGCACATAGGTACAGTATAAGATGTTTAAAAGACGTGAGGGCACACATGGGCTGAAGGGTTCGAACGTCTCACGCTCTTATATACCTGACAGATGGTGTTATACACATTTTAACCGAGTGGCCGCGGTTTGAATCTTAACTCAAAAATTTTAATAAAAACGGCATTTCATGATAGCTGACGTTTATTATACAGTGGTCAATTTTTGCTACCAAAATTTGTATGCGGTTGGCGCCGGCTGTGTCGACTACTTACTACGTCCGCGCCTGTACCTGGCCGGCCGGCCCTGCCGCTACCGTACTCATATGTCCTGCCTATCATATGTTGCTGATTTGCGTTCGAAGTAAAATTCTCAACTAAAACAAAGAACTATAATTCGGTCGCTTTCGGAGAAGAAGTATGACCGACTAAAATAGCATTATCGGTTGAGATAAGACGTAGCTTGAGAGTTCGATTCAAATGTAACAGCTAAACTGCTAATTGTATCTATAGACTTGAACTTATGTTTAACGCCTTCTCACATTGAGTTGCGTGTAGGCAACTCAGCGCAGTGTATATACGTTAAATAGTATATATCGTACCGTGTTTAACAATTGCAACACGTATACATAGTACTAAATCACCACAAGACGTGAGAGCCCCTCGGGCTCGAGCGTCAAGCTCCTATAGCTGAGTGGTGATGGTATACGCCTTCCACTCCAGTCACTGGAGTTAGAATCCTAGCATAAAAGTAGGTCTCAGGGGAAATAGAAAATATCCATGTGAGAAAGGGTTAAGAGTAATTTTGCCATCAATCCACTTTATTTTTAAACTGAATATAATATATTACGCTGTTGGTTGTATAAAACTGAAAATTGTTGACGCGTGTTTGTTCAACTCATTAGCAATTATAATACGTGACGTTTTCCGCCTACTGTTTGAGAGCAAATAGAAGACTTTGAATTGAGTTATGTTCTAGAATCAACTGGTTTAGAAACATATGTTCGTAATTAGCTTTCTCCAGTGTATATATAGAATTTTTATATGTCAGTTAGCAGTAGTACACACCATTCGTGCGCGCAGCCGAGGCAGGATCAGTCCTGTTGAAAATTTTTTTTAGCCCCTTTAGATAATTCTCAACCTTGTTTGTAAGTCAACGAAAGTTCTTGTAATCGCCTCCTGATAAATTGTCACCCCACTCCCCCCCCAGTTCGCGGGCCACGAAGTTATAGAGCTTCGAAAGATTTTATTAGGGGGCCCCTCCGACCTGTTTGGGGATGGGCGATTATTTCAACATCGGTCCTGTTAGAGGACAAAAACGTGAACTATTTTCAAGCAAATTGGTAAACATTTCGGCCAATGGGACGCAACAGTATTATAAGCATATTCCTAAGCCTAAACCTAAGCCAAGCAAAAAAAATTAGTCTGAAATTTAAACTTACTCTGTTGCAGACCCACAGAAAAACGTTCTGCTCCTGATCTTTACATGGGCCAACATTTCTAAGTATTGATTGAAAAAATCTTGAAATGTTAATGAAGAACTACTAAATGATTTTAAGTTGTGTAAAAATATTGTCGAACATGGCATATGCAAGTGACAGTTTTAGTGTGTTTGTTAAGCTGACAGCGACTTCTGCCTCCGCACAATTCCAGTAATTCATGGTTTGAAGTAAAGTTAAACTTTCAAAGAGGCCGGCATCGGGCAATAGTTTAACCAAGAGTCGGTAATGACTCTTATTACAAGAGTGTGCAACTGCGTACTTTCTGTTTACAAAAGAATGTAGCCAAGGCACGTCGCGTGTCCACCTTATATTTTAAAACCCATACGTGTGCTGCGTTTCAAGCGTTAACTAGTGTCCCCCTGAATACGGGAGGTCAGCCAAAAACGCAACGGCCGGGTGGTACATTTTGTGGAACACAGATTTCGCCTCGGATAATGCAAATACTGTTTTTTCATTAACCAGATAATCGTTAACTAGCTATTGGCTACCAAGCAGTTTGTTTTGCTACGCTAACTTGTGGCTATCAAGTAGCCAGTCAGAAAAAGCGCAGGTTTATCAAATTTAATTCCGCCTTGGCTAGCCTAAGTTGTAATTCCGCTTTGGACTAGCCTAATTTGGAGTTCGGTTGAATTATATACGACTTGGACTACGGCATATATACTGTCAATAAACAGTTCCTTATGAGATATGAAACGCGTTTTTCGGATTGATACATTGTGGTACGATATTAAATGTTTATTAAAAATATCTGTTTCTATAATGACAGAGTACTCGGTTTTAAGTACCTGAGGCAACAAAATTTGTATCTTTGGACGAGCAAAACACCAAATAAGTACAACTCGGTTTTGTGAGTGAAAAATATAAAATTACATTTTTTATTCGAATACCATTTCTTCGATAGGAACGGTTCATAAAGGTAGGCCAAAAAGGCCAGTATATATAGAACAGGGCCGTAAACAGTAGTATATGCATATTTCTAAAGCCTAAACGTAATCCAAAACGAAAACGTAAAGAACAACTTACACTTACTACTAAGACCTTACACTTAATCCTTTTTTAAGCCTAAGCGTAAGCTTAGGCACAAAATGTCTAAAGGTTTTATAGGCCAAGAAATATACGAAATAAGTTGGCGTCTGAAGTGGACCACGAGGACAGCCATTTGTCGTAATTTAAAAAATTCTTCGTTGATGGTTCATGCCTAAAGCCCTATTCACACGTGCAAGTTTTTTGCATCAACAACTTGCACGTGCAAGTTGCTTCTGCAAAGTTTGGCTATAAAACAGCTTTGAAGTTCTTGCAGCTGCTAATTATTTACCAGAATTTATGCTATTGAATTTAATTCGCACGTGTGAATGCAATTGCAAGTCATTTCTTGCACATGCATTTTTATTGGCCAATCGTAAGACCTGTTGTTGAGTGCGTCTGAATTAATTCAGACGTTTTGAATTTATTGAAGAAGTTTGAATTAATTCAAATGTCGAATTTGTTTAATACTTCGCAACCAACGTCGATACTGACGGGACAAGTTTAAAATTTTTGAGCACTAAATACAAATTGCATTGGTATGAATGCTTTTTCAAGTGAAGAAATTTTGAGTAAATACCTTCTATACACGTGAATATTATTTATACATATGAAACTTTAAACTGCAAGTTTTTTCAAAAACTTATTCTAAGAATGTGCAGCTGCAATATATTCATTTATTGATATACGCGAAGAATGAATTCGAAGGTATGAATAGCCTTGCAAAGCGATTAATTCAACTGCAATCTCTGAACTGATGGTTTATGTATTATGTTTTATAGTTTATTGCAATCGTCTGCAAATTATATTCAAGTATAAATTTCATGACAAGATTCCGAATAAAAGTTATGTTTGTTTACAAATAATTGCAGCTGCAAGTATTTCGTACAAGTTTCAGTTGCGAGTTCTCGATGCAAACGCTTGTACTTACGTGTGAATAGGGTTTTGTTGAATAATCGTTAACGATTTGCCAGTTCCATTTCAACGGCCAGTATTTTAGTCGCCTTTGGGTTCCGGCCCTCGCAAATGCGAATCGGAATTCCTCGGTACGCCACTGGTTTGTATACATTTATATTTAAACAAACACAGATGCATATCTAAGATTTCAGAAACAAAAAAAATTAAGTTGTATAAAAATTTCGAATAGGGAGTTCTTGTGTTACCAACTGAAAAACTTTCTGAAAACCTCTGAACAAAAATCTCAAAGCTAGTTTTACCTTTGAACCCCAGTGGCTACGCTAATTGTATGTGGCTTTGCCACTCTTCATTATATTTCAAATAGAAAACCAACACATAAAACTAAAACAAAATCTTAAACCACACCTTATGGGAGTCCCTGGCTCCACCTAGTCTCTTTTAGAACTTTAGTTAGGCTTAATAGGCGTTGCTAGAAGGCGTAAAAAGTATAAATTAATGTTATACGGCCTGGGCCTTGCTTGGCCATTAAATAACGTTTCATACATGTATTGGCTACATCTGCTAATATGCGGGTGTCAGTCTGTATGCAAATTAAGTCGAGTCGCATATAGGTAGCCAGGACCGGAATCAGCGCCAGATCATAGTTAGTTGAACTTGAAGTAGTTGGTTTTAAGTCGTTTTCTGTCTTTTTTTATTGCATACTTTTGGAAACTTACCGAATTTAACGGTTTGGTAGTTTGTTTGGGGTAGTCACGTAGTAACATTGGACTTATGAGTTGCCACGGTGGCTAGTATGTGAAGGAAATCATGGACATTTGTTATTACAGTGCGCAGGGCGCATCGTTGGCTACCCAGTACTAGGTTGCTAGTGTTATGGAGTAATTGCGGGAATTTTGGGGATTTAAAGGAAACCTGGGGAATTGTAGTTTAGTAAACTTAACGGGGTACGGTTTGCTATTCGACATCGGATTGGACCATTCTAACGGGGTTACTTTGGTCGGAAAATTGGTGTATCTACAACGGGCTTAGAATACACGGCTTAGGACCTGGGGATTTTGGAGTGTAATTCTAATGGTGTTGCGATTTCACAACTTTCTGGGGATTTGAAAAAAACATTAGTATATGTGAGCCAGGGGCTGGATTAAATGGAATTTAGGCACAATCGTCAAAGATTTCGGATTAGGCTCTCGATTAGGACATTCGATCTAGTGTCGTACTTGTATAATAATCGGTGTTATATTCGTATTCGGGTGGGGCAATAAACATTTACCGGCCGCTTCACAAAGTCAGGGCGGATAGCGAAATAGAACAAACATGAAGTTGTGATTTAGGGACCGTGAAACTAGCAAATCACAAACTTCTCACAGTAATGACTAAACGCTGTAATATAGCAATGATGGATTGATTCCCGGTCCAGCCAAACTTAATTTTGGTTTCAAGTTCAGTTGAGATTGTAAGTTCAATTTGAGCACATAATTGACGGAAGTTAAATGAAAAAAACGAATCAAAATGCAGAAAACTGAAAGGTCTGTTAGCTTGAATTTTAACTTTATAAAACTTTAAATATTTGAGTCAATTTTCGTCTTAGGTCGTCGTTTTAATATCTCAATTATCATTGTGTAAAACTGTTTTTATCACGAAATAGGCCCATGGTACTTTAAGGAGCGTCCAGGTTTCTGATTGGTCTAAAAGAGTAGGTTTAGATTCTAGAGTACATTTTTTGCTTAGGCGTAGGCTTAGGCCTACTGTTACGCCTCGAAAAGTAACATTGACCACGAAATATATATGATACATTGCCACAAGATCGTGCGCGAAACGAGCGAAAAGCCAAACACAATTTTAGTGCTAAATGTTAAAAGCTAAAATTGGTTTTGATTTCTGTGAAGGAATAATATGGCCTCTGTGTCGCCTTGGATCAGCGAGCGTATTCGTACTGCACTTCGATAATACGGCAATTTGATACATCACTTGATTTAGCAGTATTCGTTCGCAACTAAAACTTTTAACTTTAGAAAAATCAAATTCTAAAGTGTAGGCATAATCATCTAAAAATAGTCGTTTGCAATAATCAGAAAAATATTAATATTTCGTTTATGACTTGCTAATTATACTGCAGGTTGCAATTGTGTATCACCTTTGGGCACTGAATATAATTAAATTTACCAAAGGGAATTAGAGTTTGCTTCGTCTGACTGTAACCTTGTGATAAATTCTCGTTATCGGCTCTGGGACACAACAAATATCTTAAATTAACGGTTACCAGGAATAACGCTGTAACAATGTTTCAAATATAACATCAAACAAAGAGTCGATAATGACAACAGTGTGCAATTCTTGCGGTCCACCGCATGGTACAAATTGTACCACCGGGTGTTGCGTTTTTGGCCGACCCTGCCTTGTTTACAGAGGGGGTCGCTATTACATGAATACCCTAAATTAAACTATAAGGGGAGCATGTGTGACGCCGCATATATAACGTGCCATGGTTCGCACCGGTTGTACGCGCCCTCAAAATAAAGGGGTTGGGCAAAAACGCAACGCGTGTCGGATACATTCGTTTCTTTTCAACACAGAATGTGCCCAGTTGCATACTCTTGTTTAATAGTAGCGATTGTTCACTGTCGATGAAACCAAGAGTGGATGATCACTCTTTATAACAAGAGTGTGCAACTGGGTACATTCTATGTATTAAATAATATACTCAGCACGCGTTGCGTTTTTGGCCTACCCCCTTGTTTAGGGGGTCTTTATGCAGTTTTATATCGTAGTAAAGGAGGAAATTGTTGTAACCCCCTTTGTTTAAGGGGGGGTAGGTGTACTGAAGTATACTGTTAATCTCTTGTTTAAACCCCACCCCTGGTTGAGAGGGGGTCGAACAAAAATGCAACGCGTGCCAGGAACATTCTTTAATACACGGAATATACCCAGTTGCACACTCTTGTTATAAAGAGTGATCATCCACTCTTGATAAAACGAATGCGACGTTTCCACATAACCTCCGCGGGTAAAACAAATACATAATTAATTTAGTAACACTAAACTTGCTCATAAGTTGCAGTATTAGCGCACTCGTCAAGCCGAACAATTAACATGCAACATTTGTCACTCTACGGGGTCCTGAGGAAATATTGCGCAGTTTTGCTAGTTAAACATCACTAGCTTCGGGGTAAACAGAATAAAAGTAATTTGGTTAAAGATGCGCGGTATAGAGCTTAGGGTTAATGTTACTTTTAGGGCCGTAACTGATTTAGCATGTTCCTAAGCCAAAGTAGCTGACAAAACTATATTCTTAAGCCTAATTTAAATGGATTCTCCGTTATAGTATAAGAAATAAGTAGTATATTAACCCATTAATATACGTTTTACCGTCAAATTTTATCTAAACTGTTAGATAATTCACTCGACGACACCGAATCAGCTTTCGTGTAATCTCAAGCAATAAATCTAGTCTAAAATCTAAGCCTATTCTTTTACAGCCGTACAAAAATGTGCGACGGCTCTGAAAGTAACATGGGCTGAACTCAGAGTAAAATTGCTTTCGCAAAATCTTGAAGTCAATGAGAAAAATGTCACGAATCAGGACACCATCAACTTTGGTCAAACACCTATTCTGAATTTTTACATTTGGGTATAAATTTAACATCATTCCACTCAACTCATTATTAATAGCCACAGCAAACGGTATATAATTTACCGAATTCTTTGTCAAACAGAAACACCACGAGAGATTGATGAGCATACCTTAAATATGCCAGAACGTTAAAATTGTCAAACCAGTTTTGGCCCATGTAAAGATTATGGGTGAAACGTTTTTCTGCGGGACTGCTATAGAGTAAAGCTTGCTTTATATATTTTTCGCCTAGGCTTAGGCATAAATTTATTCTTACGCTTAGGCTTTAAGCTCAGGTTTAGGCTTAAAAACATGTTTATACTACAGTTACGGATCTGACCGTACGTTGACTCCAGTTTCGGAAAAACGCCGACTGCGATATAACAGAACCAACGTAGGCATAAGTTTACGCTTAGGCTTTAAGCTCAGGTTTAGGCTTAAAAACATGTTTATACTACAGTTACGGATCTGACCGTACATTGATCCCAGTTTCGATAAAAAGCGCCGACTGGGATATAAACATAACCAACGTGTGGTGCCTTGAGACCAAACTAAAAATCATATGAACCTGTTTAGTAACAACGCATATGAAACAGTGGATTAAATGTATTTTGTTAATAACGCTCATTGACTTTTTTACTAACAAAAAAGATGTGTTTCTCTGTAATTTTAACAAGGTTCAATTACCATAAAACATTGTCGCGTTAGTAACATCAAATTAATATAACTATACCAATATCGATATGATAGGTTGAATTCAACGAAAACTCAACATATTCAGAGGCTAAAGCTTATACCACAGCCCGATGCGAGAAACCAAAAACCAAAACGTCAATTGTTTTTAAATTTTGAATTTGATGTTCAAATTTTGTTAAAAAAATTCTGCTAAATTTACAGGGGGTGACGTAATGTGTTTTAGTCCAACTGTCTACAGCTGTTCCTTTTATTGGCTATGTATACCTAAATCATGCTCGCTCACTTGACAGTGAAAATATCTCGCGTTTGAACGACTATAAACGATCCGTACGGGTTAATTATTGCCGATTACTCTGAGGCGGAACGAGAAATTTCCAAAAGGAAGGGTAGAGATATAACAGGGGGGTGGAAACTCGCGAACGAAGCCAACGAAAAACCAAACGCTAAAATTAGCATTAAAGGTTAATACAAAATTGAAGGTTTGACAGTGTTGTGAAGGGCCTATTAAACCAGGGTTTCCCCATCATGGATCGGCCATGCCATTGGTTGCTCAGCCTTAAAAGTGAGAAATACTATCCTCGCATAGGATTCCTACAGCAATGAACATGATCCCAACCTGGACGATCTAGCTAGTAGTAATACGGACCTGGCCGCATTTACGCTGGGTCAGTGTATTTGTAGTCGGAGCATACTTTCCCTAATGGGGAATCCATGGTATAAACAGTATATATTTATAATAACCTGAAATATTAAAAACAGCGATAAACAACCATTGCGAAATATTACGCCGGAAGATATTGATTGACAAAGTGTGACTAGTTACTTCTGAAACACCCTGTATTTGCACTGTGCTTGTGATACTTACGTGTTTAACCGGTCCGACGCAATCCGTTCCAGGATTAGCCGTGATATCACAACCACGGCATTCTATGGATCACGCCATAGAGAAATTCCGGACCGTTCGGGTTCACATCCCTCGTAAATAGCTAACTAATACCGATGATGGTTAAGTGGGTGCTGTTTTATCGATTAGAATTGCATTTTTAACACCATATATTAATAATTTCTGGTTCGCTAGTTTTGTTTTTATATATTTGTAATACATAACCAGCTGCAGCCGTTTATATTTCTCTTACCATGTTTCGCCTGCACCTCCTAGCAAACCAATCAGGTTGAGTTACGTAGCTTTGTAAAGCAAAAATATGATTTCATACGACACAATATACAGATATTAATATTTAAAACGGTCAACGTGGCAACGTTTCAAAACAAACCACTTACAGGCTTCAAAAGATTACCTTGAAATTTTAGGTAAAAAAATGGTTGTGTATTCTTCTTTTGATTCGTTTGGCTATTGTCAATACATCACTATTCAGATCTAGAATATATTACGTCTAGACTCTACCGTTTTGTTGGTCTAACCAGGCCAATGTTGCTTTAAGGAGTATAACGGTAGTATGGAAACATATTCTTAAGCCCAGTATAAGGTTCAGCGTATACGAATATAAACCTATAGATAAACATAAGCTAAACGCCTCGTAAGTGTAAACTTGAGCGAAAAATTAGTCTAAAGCTTAATCCAACTCTATTAGGTCGGTTAATGTCTAGTGATTCCGGGAGGAAGTAGCTGCAGGTACCGCTCGCAATACTAATGTTATAAACAGTTTTCTTTTAATTAACACATGAATTTGTTCAGAGGACGGCTGACAGGGTCACTAGCGAAATGACGAGAAATTGCTTCTTTTTAAGAAAATGCTATACCTAAAATAAATAGACTAGCAAGCAGGACATGAACTATGCAATTTTATCCAATTAGCTTGACCCGAAATTAGTCCGGCAACTACGGCCGAAGAACGACCTATTTTAGAAATTTATCGGCAACAGTAAAAGATTTCTTACACTAGGAAAACTTATCTTTATATATTCTTATAAATCTACTGTAGTGACCCGAATATTTGATTAAATTTACACTGCAAGAAATGATGAGTCAAACTGACTCTCTCTGAAATCGGCTCTACGTATCTACACAAACTGAATCAAATTCGACTCTGCCAGAGTCAAACATGAGACACAGTGAGTCAAATTTGACTCTGGTTGAGTCGAATTTGACTCAGTTTGTATCGTCCGGTAGAGACTATTTCAGAGCGAGTCAATTTGACTCACCATTTTTTGCAGTGTAGAAAAATGTTTAACAAACATGGCAATCAAAAAAAATACTTTGGAACAGATCAGTTCTGGCCAAAACAAAAAATATAAAAAAGTGTTTCTTAATTTTTATTTCAACGGATACCGCCGGATAGCAGATAACGGTTGTAGGATTTTTAAACAGTGCTGGAACCCTTCGGCTTCGGGGTTGCCGGGATGAATGTAAGGAATATAGCAAATATTTTGCAATCGCGAAACTTATACACACAGGTCCGTAGCCAGCTCACCTTACTATGGGGGGCCTAAAAATTGTCCATGCGGGGCATTCATCGGTGTTCAATGAGTGACAAGCAAGATTGAAAATTTTTTAGGCGGTCAAAATCTTTTCAGGGGGTGGGGCTGAGCTCCCCTGGTCCTCGTTTTGGCTACGGGCCCGTATCCACAGTTTGGCCATGTTAGTTTTAGGGGCGTAACTCCTGATGATGCGTATTCCTAAGCCTAAAAGCCCAAACTTAAGCGTTGCAAAATGAATTCCTAAGCCTAAGCCTAAGCGTTGTAAAAATAGGTCCTAAAGATCTAAGCCTACGCCAAAGCAAAAAATGTCGTCTATAATCCAAACCTACGCTTTTATGGACCCGCCACAAACCTGGTCGTCCCTTAAAAAGTAACATGGGCCCACAGTTTATTTCACCGAATGCAAATACACTGCAATAAATGGGGAGTCAAATTGACTCCCTCCGAAATAGGCTCTACGGGACTACGCAAACTGAGTCAATTTCGACTCCGCCAGAGTCAAACGTGCGGCTAAATGAGTAGAATTTGACCCAATTTGTGTAGTCCCGTAGAGCCTATTTCGGAGAGAGTCAATTTGGCTCACCATTTTTTGCAGTGTACCTTTGTTAAGCTATACCCAAGATCTTAGCTGTCAGCAACCGTTTGTAAATAAAATTGTTGTTGTCGTTCAGGATAATTAAACGCAAAGGGATCAATTATAGGAAGTGCGTGATTTAAGATACAGCTGGTTTCATCGCAGCTTTTAAATGTTGTCACTTGTAAACTACATTCTGTCGTTCACGAACGTGACAACTAATTAATTTGTTTACTGAAAGCTGGCCAATGTATACACTGCAAAAAATGGTGAGTCAAATTGACTTTCTCTGAAATAGGCTTTACGGGACTACACAAACTGAGTCAAATGCGACTCCGCCAGGTGTCAAATTCGAATCACTTAGTCGCACGTTTGACTCTGGCAGAGTCGAATTTGGCTCAGTTTGTGTAGTCCCGTAGAGCCTATCTCGGAGGGAGTCAATTTGACTCTCCATTTTTTTGCAGTGTAGAAAAGACCCGTAACAGTAGTAGTATAATCATGGCCTTAAGTCTACGCCTAAGCCTAAAGCGTAAAAATGAACTCAAGCCAAAGCCGAAGCAAAACAAAATAGTCTAAAGCTTACGCTTTAATCTATTGTAGTTTTACAGAAATACGTTCCGCCCCTGATCTTTGCTTGGACCGAAAACAGCAGAATCTCACGGTATGAATTTTCATTCTCATACTTGAATCTGTTTCTCAATCGAGCCACCTTTTGGGTTCTACAAAGCGAGTGCAAGATGAACACGACCGTAGTCAGCTCAGCTTGCTCGCAGGGCTAAAAGTTAATAAGACGGTCATACACGGGATTTAGACGAGACAAAAGTGACGTATTGGATTTGGGTAGCACCTACCACCAGCTATGGATCTCATTACTGTCAAACCAATGAAAAGCGAAAGATTCGTAATACAGCATATTCTTTGAATTTTATCCATCCAAACAGTTGTGAGTTATATTTGAGATCAATAGCTCACCGTAATTCGGTCAAAATCCAATTACAATCTGACCATCTGCCTCCGGCTCCGGCAGAAAATCGGCCTCCGGCGCCGGTAGAATTGTTTCCACCTCCGGCTCCGTCTCCGGTATTATTCATCTTCGGTTGCACCCTGCTGCGAACAGTTGAGAATTACATCTTCACAGTAGACTACAAATATTGAAGCGATTACACTCGAGGTTTAATAATTTGCAAACCTTGGCTAAGATAATATTCAAATGACTGCTATAATTCAGGAAGGAACTGTAATTAGTTTTCAAGCCTAAAAATGAATAACTACTACCTGTACAAACAAACGACTATAAAAAAGCGATGTCTCTAAACTAATCCTGCCCGTAGCTAAGGGGGTGGGCTGCCAATGTCACTCAACCCCCCATGGAAAAATTTTGTCACCTCTAGAAAATGCTCAATCTTGCTTGTACAAGTCAACACAAAGCCTGCTATGCGCCGAAACATTTGTAGCCTCCACTAGCAAGGTGAGCTGGCTACGGATCTGAAACGAACATAAAGATTATCTTATATCAAATGCCAAACGAGACGCAACCATCTTGTTTCGACAGCTGTTTTGAATATGAACAAAACTTTTTCGTCTTCCCATCTCACTTTAACGCTGTAGCGTTTATTTGTTCAGCGACACGAGAATGATATTTTTCTATAGGAGTGTCGGTCTATGAAAAGTCAGGTGCGAAACGTTTTTCTGTACGACCGCAATAGCGTAACCTTTAAGCTTTAGACTATTTTTTGTTTAGTCTTAGGTTTTAGAATATGTTTATACTACTGTTGCGGTTCTGTTCTATACATAGGCCATGGTGTCGAATCATCAGGTAACACCCAAAGCGGACGGTCCTTCAAATCTGATAAGGAATCCCATCTTTGGTAGACAACCAATGGTCAAACAGTACAGACAGTGTCGAAAACTTTGCGAGTGATCCGAGCGAAAAGCCAAAATAATTTTTTCATTAAATGTTTTAAATTCTAATTCGAAACTTTAGTTTTGGAATACATAAGGGTTGTCAGCGACACGCCTACTGTAGTGTCCCGAATAAGAGGGGAGGGGAATTGATATTTATTTGGCCACTCCAGAGGGTACCCCCCTGTTATTCGGTTACGAACTATTATTTATTTTTAACCCACCCTTCGTTTTGCTGATGTATTTAGTATTGCAACTATTTGTTGAATAAAACATTTATTTGTCTCGTGTAAAAATAGTTTTAGCTATAATGCAAGCTTGTACTTAGGAATGTACTTTCAAAACTTAAGTACGCTTTAAAGTTTCGAACTCAACTGTAATTGGTGCTGGAGTCAGTGATGCACTATAATTTGGGATAATTGACATTTATGGACTCTGATTAAAGTTTAGGGACTCCGTCCGCTTACGGACAGTTATTAGGGATAAGGACTCCTATTGTTTGGAATTCACAAATGGAGACCCCCTCTTATTACCCCTTCTTATTCGAGTCACTGCAGTACACTTTTCTAGGTGTGTCCAACTGACCGTAAACAACCTTGTTCCGCGTGTCTTTGCTTTTCGCTGCAAACAAAGTCTAACCTAATTGTCGTGTTTTTCTACACTTTCCTCATTAAAGAATACACGGTTTTATCAGCGTTTGCGCTGGCTGGAAATGTAATAATTTCATTTAGAACACTTTTACGAGTAGAAGTCTGTGTAGTTTGTTGCTAATAAACTGATCTTATCGTTTTTTACCATTGCACTGGTGCGAGCATAAGGGCAGCGATAAAGTGGAAATATCCAATCCCGAAATAGCGGTGCCTAATTTATAACCTTGGCTTAAAGATTAGTTTCATCAGCGAAGGGTACGTTTTGACAATTGGGCCCATGTAAACATAAAGGACCGTTTTCTTGTGGGACTAGAAAAGAGTACGCTTAAACTTTAGACTAATATTTTGGCTTGGTTTAGGCTTAGGCTTAGAAATATGCTCATTCTTATGCTTATGCCAAAGCTTAGGCTTAGGCAAAGGCTTAAGAAGATGCTTATAATATGTTCCGCCCTTGTTCTTTACATTGGCATGAGCATTGGCACATGTCCATTTTAATTATAATTCTGCCAACTATGCAAGACTGGTATATTGAATGACTTAGAGAACAGGAGGCTTAGGATTTAGGCTTAGGTTTAGAATTAAGCTTATGTTTAAAGGTTTAGTTTAGGCTTTTTTACCTGGCTTGATAGTATGTTTAGGACACCCCTGTATCCTGCTGTTACAGTTCTGCAGCAGCCCTATAGCAAGGTGAGCTCCGGCACATGCATCAGCAGTATAGATGGGCACCGGATATCCGGATATCCGGATAAATATCCGGCAAGAATTGCCGGATATCCGAATTGCCGGATATCCGGATATGAAAAAAATCCGATGCCCATCACTAATCAGCAGGATATCTTAATAGTTTAAAATTTCAAAAACCGGTTTATTTAAATTTCGCAAGTTTGTGTATAGGCATGAACTCAAAAAAAGATTACCGGTACCCTCATCAACCGACTAGTTTTAGTTTCAGAGTATAATTTTCGTGCTTAACCAACTTCATGCATACCTATAGGTCACAGTTCGATAATAGTTGATGTGGGCCTCTAGCTAGATTGACGCCAGTCGAAACTGCTGATGGTCTTTGGAAAAAAGATTTCAGCATCACTAGAATATTTTCAACCTTGCTTGTTGTAAGTCATCGAAAACCATTGTATGCCGTTGTTGAAAACTTTTCGCCGTCCCCTAGCAAACGTTGAGCTGGCTGCGAGCCTGAACGTATGAGTATTTATTTATTAAGCTAAAACTTTCGACACATAAATGAGTTTGGTGAAAATATATTTGAAAATGAAGCTGTCACGATAGTGTCTGTTTTAAACGCGTTTTTTAGCTTATGTGTATTCAGCAGAGTTTTATAACAGACATAAACCGGGAATGACTTTAGGCAAAATATTATCCGAAGCCTTTTTAGACGCTAAGCTGAGTGTGCACGGAACCGTATAGACAGCGTTCGTAGCGATGATTTCATCATATCGAAAGGGAATAATATTGTCTAAAATATTTGGTTGCGATCTATCGTAGCCAACTATACAATTGTTTGCCCGTAACCAAATTATTCTAGCTACAAGACTGTAAAAGTGTCCATTTCGTGTCATTGCAATAAATGTTGCGGAGGGGGGATGTACTACATTTTTCGCTCGGGTCCACTCCCCGGTTACAGAAGAGGTATCAAGATTGTCAACCGTCAAAGTTTATTCTAAACTCGATGTCCTTGAAAAGCCATGAAAGGTACAGAACAAATAATGTGAGAGTATCCTGTTACTAAATAAGAAGCAACACAACCCAAAAAATGAGATGACATTTTGCTGACAGTATAGAATTTATATGAATATTTATGAAAATGGCACAAAATTCACCATAGGGATCCAGTTTCTAGTCTTTGTTTGAGGCATTATGTACCATGGAAAGTTAGTTACGTTAAGGTCGGCCCATTTTTACTTTGGCGGGCGTACCTGCTGTTGTCTGGCGGACTCCGGTAGAGAGTAAGCTTAAGCTTTAGACTAATGTTTTGCTTTAAGGCTTCGGTGTATGCTAATATAAGTGCACAGATTAGATTTAAGTAGCCAAACTTTGAAGGTATAATATTTGGGTTGACAATATTTTAAAATTTCTAGTTTGGGGGATCACATTCTAACTAGCCTAGTTTATGGTTTTGGCCAATATACAAAGCAGGGTTGTGACAGTAGTATAAGCATATCTCTAAGTCCACGCTTTAGCTGAAAATTGAGCTTATACCTAAGGCCAAGTATAAAATCTAAGCAAACAATAGTCTGAAAGCGTAAGCTTATTCTATTGCAATCCTGCAGAAAAGCTTTCCTCCCATTTATCGGTCAGTTACTCTCAGGAGCGTAACAGCAGATTAAGTGTATTCCTAAGCGTAAGCCTAAGCCTAGAAATAAACGTTGCAAAAATGTGTTCCTAAGCCTAAGCAAAAAAAATGTAATATAGAATATAATCCTACACTTCTATAGGCCCACCAGAATCCTGGGCACCTCTTAAAGTAACATGGGCCCGTTTATATGGCTCATGGTTTTTGATAATCCTATGGCCCTATCAGATTTTTAGATTGAAGGACAGCTCACGCAAATTTTGGGGTTCAAAAATTTATAAAATATCGCACTTTTATTTCAATTTATTTGTAATTTATAAAATATCGCCCTTTTATTTCAATTTATTTGTATCTTTATACCTAGCAACCGTACACGCCAAGTTCAGATGTTGCACAATCTTCAACTAAAATGCATGTTTCTGACGGGTAAACGGTTACTGTATGGTTTTCGATGGGACATCCAAAACATGCGGCAGAACTTTGAAACCTAAATTTTTGCTGCGGGAAAGAGCAGTTTCCGGGACAGATGCGTCAAATATTTTTCCGTCAGTGGAGTTAAATTGATACAAGTATATAGGTTCAGTTCCTTAGCCTCCAAATGATTTTACAAACATGTGAATAATGCTCAAAATCTAATTTGCTAGATTTAGTAGGATA
This sequence comes from Enoplolaimus lenunculus, assembly GCA_030248215.1. Taxonomy (NCBI): domain Eukaryota; kingdom Metazoa; phylum Nematoda; class Enoplea; order Enoplida; family Thoracostomopsidae; genus Enoplolaimus; species Enoplolaimus lenunculus. Next base: position 605,694 of record JASANG010001737.1, on the reverse strand, counting down.
CAGTTGAAAGTCTAAAAAATAGACCGTTTCGAATCACGATTCTGGTCAAATATTCTGTGAGCTAAGATTGGATAGTCAACGTGGTTGCGAATTTTCAAACAAAGAACATTCCTTCCAACACTTTTTATTGCTGAAAACTGTGTAGTACTGTTTATTTACGTTCTGGTTCACTTTGAAACTCTCTGCTGTATCATGTACTTACATTGGCTTTGAAAAAGTGTGTTCTAATTTGCATATATATGTTGTCTCATGTTTACATATGAAACATTCCTCAAAACAGCTAGAACGCTTCTTAAAATACGGTTCTGGGGCATTCCAGCTTTAATAATATACAATTTTATATATAATTAGCGCAGGCGAGTATTGGGTTCGAAGTTGTAGAATGTTTCAAATTTACACCGAGAACGGCCCATGTAAAGATCAGGGACAGAATGTTTTTCTGTGGGACTGGAATAGAGTAAGCTTAAGCTTTGAATATTTATTGGCTTAGGCTTAGGTTTAGGCTTAGGAATAAACTCATTCTTACGCTTAGGCTTAGGCTTAGGCTTAGGCTTAGGAATATGCTTATAATACTGTGTAACGAATGAAAATCAACTTTTATTTGCCCCATTTAACGAATTAATGTGTTCAGAAAAAGTTTAAAGCAAAAAAAAATTACTGCTCACAAGAGAAAATTGTGTTCCGATTCCGATTCTAATTTGATTTTATTCCAGTTGAAACTATGTTACATTGCTAATTTCAAACTTGGTCACAGGCCCTGCGGTGTGTTTTTTTACCAAGTTTCTTTAATCAAGCTACAGTATGGTCATTTTTATTTTTAACCAATCAATTCTGACGGAATAACGCCTCCGCGATAATACGTTTTGAGAACGTCTTCTAAAAATGTCAACCACGATTTTTTGGCAATTTTACGCAGCGTACGAATCCAAAAAGCCAATACCTAAAAACAAGAGTTGATGATTATAATACAAGAGTGTGCGACTCTGCTTGCTAGGTTGTTCGTGGTACAAAATGTACCAGAACTCGTTGTGTTTTTGACCAACTCCCGTTAATTGGGGTGACGGTCAATATTAGACTTATTCCACATTAAATTTTGATAAAAACATGAGCAGACAACATTTCAGTGTAATACAATAAAATATGAATTTCAGTCTCGTGACAATTTTGACCCCAAGGAGGTTGGCCAAAAACGCAACTGCCGGTGGTACATTTTGTACAGCACAAAATTCGACAGCTGCACACACGTTTGTTAACGAGCGATCATCCATTTTTGCACGTAATCGAAAACGCGGATCAACTTTAAACGGCAAACTTTTAAATTTGAAAAATTCTATTTTAACATTTTAAGACATTGGTTAGCAGAAGCAAATTTAGTAATTATATACTTTTCAAAATGTCCGTATTGACGAAGTCGCTAGTTTTAAGCCAAAAACAAAACTAAACTTGAAAAATTTTGGTCGTAAAAACAAGCAAACGGCTCTTGTTCACTTCCCCGCATTTATTAATACATTACGATTTAAAGGCAAGCGCAGGCTTAGATAAACGCTTGCAAAGATTTAGGCTCAAGCTTCTTATGCTTCCGACGCGTAAAATGTGGGCGAAAATTATGTGAGAGCCATATTTTGAGAACCAAAACATTCAAGGAAGCTAATGAGCTTTGATGAATGGTATGGATTATATTTTAGTCTGTCTTTAGAACAAGGTACCAGTTAGTTAATTAGCGTTTGATTAGACTAATACTTGCCAATATACGAGCTGTTTATCGAGAGCTATCGTTAACTGGTCATAGGTGCTGTGTATAAAATACCGTTCGAAAAGTTACCAGTAAAAGTTATTGGCTGTCCCAGGATATTTTTGAGGATTTTTAGATTTTATTTTTCTATATTTAAGACCATGTGTTAAAATAACATTTATTCTAAAAAATTAAACTGTTTGTGAAAAATTTTTGGGGGGCACGACCGCGTCCCATCCGCTCCCCCTGTGACCGCCCCGGGTAAGAGTAGTTATTTGCTAATGCGTAAATTAGCTTTGTCAGCGGATTCTTATTCGTTTGAAATCGACAAAATTACATGACTGTTAACAAACGGGCAAACCTAAATCTAAGTCTAAGTCTAAACTTAAGCGAAATGCGATACTTGAGGCGTGAGGTCCCCCAAAGTCAACGTTGCGAGCTGCCCAAAGCCAATGGTAGGGTGCCCAAAGTTAATCAAATTCCCTCCACACCGGCCAAGTTTTTGACATCTGGCTAATGCGTTGAATGACTCAAGTATAATTATGTGAAATATTAAATGTAGTGACGTGTATCAGGCGGAACTGACCTTACGCTGAGGCTTAGGTTTAGACTTAGGCTTAGGCTTAGGAATAAGCGTATAATACTGTTTCGCCCCTGTTCTTTACATTGGCCAAATTTTGCAAGGGGTTCCTTGGATCTGAAGGCCTCCATTTACGAGATATGAGGGGCGCTAAGCACGACACTGCTAAACCGTAAACATAATCTTTATCCTAAGCCTAAGCTAGCGTTAAGCCTCTCAGTTTCTGAGTTTACCGACCTACGTGTCTGTTGTCACACAGTGAGCAAATCCTTATAACTAAACATGGGCCAGCCGAACTTACTCGTGGTTCTTCAGTAATATGAAAAACAAATATCACAATGCCAAGCACTACATGCAACGTTGATGCAACCGCGATTAACACGCCATGACGATAAAACATCGATATTGCGCCAACAAGCCAAGTTGCGTAGCTAAGTACAACTTTAATTATTAGCCATTTTTGACAAAATCTGAAAGTAAAACCATTTTCAAATCGCATTTAGACTCTTTAATAAACAAACTGTAAAATGGTTGAAGCGGCTTTGAATGAGGTTTGATGAAAAGAAAGTACGGTAAATGATATATCTGGAACACATAACCTAAAGTATATTTGACACAAAAATTAACTGGTTGAAATATATTTTTAATTTTCGTGCAGATATAAGTTGTTTTTTAAAATTTTTTAGACTAGAGCCCGTATTTTCAAATGTGTGTAGCACCTATCACCAGTTCACGATAGGTCCTGTAACTTTGGTACCAGCGCATAGTGAGGTTCGAAATTCAGCGCATTGTTTGCGTTTGAGTTGCCTTTACTGCTGTACCAATTTTGAGATCTGCAATTGCAGCACTTCGCCAGGTTGAAAACCTATCGCTAACTGATAGGTGCTATACGCATTTGAGAATATGGGCCAAGATCTCGATTACAGTTTATATTACCAAGAGTGCATGATACAAGATTGTGCAACTCTTGGGTTCCCACATGGTACCAAATGTACCACCGGGTGTTGCGTTTATTGGCCGACCCTGCCTTGTTTACAGGGGGTGTCGCTATTACATGAATACCCCTAAATTAAACTATAAGCGGAGCATGTTTGACGGCGCATACATAAAGTGCCATGGTTCGCACCGGTTGTACCCGCCCCCGAAATAAATGGGTTGGGCAAAAACGCAACGCGTGCCGGATACAATCGTTTCTACACAGAATTGCCCAGTTGCACACTCTTGTTATAAATAGCGATAATCCACTCTTGATATTACCAACGTGTTTTAGTAAGGTACACTGTAAATTTCACTGAGTTGAATTTAATTCCGAATGAGAAGAACCCAGTTAGAAGTCTGAGCTCTGATTCAGGTCTTTCAGAGTTCCGGATTCTGAATTGACTGACCTCATTCTGAGTTAATTAATCAACTCATCCGAAATTAAATCAGCTCAGTGTGAGGTAATATTTACTGTTATTAACTCAAAAATAACAACACATAACTAATTTTTTCTCTGAGTTCATTGATCAATTCATTGGAATTTATAGTGTATTTATACTCATATCCCCTTTAGATTCTCTATGCTATTACCAGTGGATTAAATACAATTTGCGGTCATTAAATGGTAAAAATAAATATTTTAACGAGTTTATTACGTCGCTGAAACTTTTCGAATCACATTTTGCATCGGGATTACTGGTTCTTCATGGATCCCTGCAGCTTCGGCGAATGCTAACGCCGCGTACGCCAGGATGCTTGCAGGAATCAAAGTCGCAGCAAAAGTTACGTTGTCAATATTGATCCAACAGCTACAATAGCCATTTTTAGTTCGTAAGATACTTGTCGAATAAATTGCTAAGTTTTTAATATTTACTAAATAGGGGCGTACTGTGGATACGGCCCCATGTTACTTTAACAGGCGTAAAGGTTTCTCGTGGGTCTATAAAAGACTGGGTTTAGATTCTAGATTAGTTTAGATTCTAGATTACAATTTTTTGCTTTAGGCTTAGGCTTAGGCTTAGGCTTAGGAACACATTTTTGCAACGCTTAGGCTTAGGCTTAGGAATACGCATAATCTACTGTTACGCCCCTAAAAGTACATTGGCCGTGGAGACTGTCACACGATTTAAAAGTCAGTGATAACTCTTTTCTAAGGTTTCGAACACCAAACTCAAATTTCTTTTCAATTATTTATGGCCAATCAGAAAGGTGTGTAAGGGTAGCGCTATACTTTAGATGACGTCCAGCGCCATCCGTACAGCGTCCAGCGCAGTCCGTCAACATTTGGCACCATCCGTCACCGTCCGGCGCCGTGTGCCACCGAGCGGTATTGCACGCGAATAACTCACGTTCGATACCGTGTGGTGATGAACGGCGCCGTACGACACGTATAGCGCAACCCTTACAGCAAGAAGGATTCTAGTTACTATGAATTTATGGGAATAATAATTATAGGGGCATGCGCGCTGGGAGACTAGAAAACTGTAGACTTATACACTGGAAGACTCGGGCTTATACTTAGGTTCAAATTTGTGTTTAGGACACTTACGCTTAGGTCTATGTTAACGCTTAGGCTTAGGCTTAGTGCGCATGCCCCTACAGTTAACTGGGATAAACCAATAAGTGAAATATTTCGATCTGTGTTGGTTGAACTATATATTTGTTCCTAGGTTATTTGGCTTATCTACGTTAATACGAAGCAATGCCTAAAACTTTACTAATATTTACTAAGTTTTGGTTTCAATCTCTTTGTTGGTTTGTCCAACATAAATAGCCAAACGCAACAATAATTACATTTAATAAATTAAAATATAATAAATAATACATATATTTGAAAGTAATGTCAGTCCCACGTTACGCTTGGTTCGTCCTGCACATAAAATGTTCGAACGATTTTTAGATACTCCAATGTGTCCGTCAAAAAACGACAACTATGTCCGGACACGGTAGCTAGCTAATGTTTATGTCCGTACACAGTTATCGCTGTACTCTATAGTGTCCGCGGAAAATTGAAATTGTGCGGATATTTTCTGTGCAAGCCGAACCAGCGGTAACGTGAGACTGAAATATACCTTCGCTAAAATACAAGTTTCGCGAAACGTTCTATGCCCATGTATGCACTCGGTCAGCCGAATATACTTCATACCTTAAGTCCGCCCGATAGTCTTCGAAATGATAAACAGCCGTTAGCGTTGTGCATAACGATGAAACAGCTTAAAACAGTCAACAAAATATAAACAATTATTTATATTAGATACAAATTAATAATGGAACTTTGGATCGAGTACAATTTCCTCCAACAGGCTTATATTTCGGAAAAGGCCTTACCTAAGCCTAAGCGTAAATCTTTGTTTAAGTCTATACCTAATTTTCGATCATGAGCTTAAACCTAACGCTTAATACTGCATTCTGATCGTGAGCCATTACCTAAACATTTATCATTGTACACATTCCTTCCACAGGCTTAGGCTTACGTTTCAGAAAAGGCCTTACATCAACCTAAGCCTTCACTTTTGCTTAAAGACTAAACTAAATTTTGATTTTGAGTTTAACATAAGGCTTTATACAAAATTTTGCTCCTAAGCCGAAACCTAAAGCGTTTATCTTTAATTTGTCGAATCGAAAGTGTATATCAGCCGAACTTTTTTACATCATAAAATTTTCAACGAAACCATCCTTGTTTACCACCCACAAATATAAAAGTGTTTTTGAGATGCTATTAGGCTTTCAGCGCAATTGTTTTATCTTAACCCTTTCTCACATGAATATTTTCTATTTCTCCTGAGACCTACTTTTATGCTAGGATTCGAACTCCAGTGATTGGAGTGGGAGGCGTATACCATCACCACTCAGCTATAGGAGCTTGACGTGATGTTTAGTACTATGGATACGTGTTGCAATTGATAAACACTGTACGATATATACTATTTAACGTATATACACTGCGCTTAGTTGCCTACAGGCAACTCAATGTGAGAAGGGGTTAAACTGCTGTGAGCACAAAGCAATCAAATTAAACACAACGCCGATTACGTAAAACACAAGAGATATTCTGTTTATATAAAATATTATTTTGATATACAATTAAGCCAATTGTAAACCTAAAAAGCGATTTGAAAACAAACCGATCGAGAAGCACGCATAGGCCCAGCCTGAAATGATTGTTTTCATTGAAAATAAATTAGCAACAACACAACCAGCTTGCATTCCTTGTACCAGTAAACCAGTGAAATGTAGCACAGTAAACAATTGTATACCTGCTGCAGTTGCGTTGCATAGCGTGTTATCCTGTAACAAATCGGACATGTTGTGGTCAAATATCTGGTCTGGGTCTAAATATTGATTCAGTTTAATATTCTCATTGGTTAATATTACAACTGGGGACCAATGTATCGTGTAGGACCGCTACAATAGTATAAAGCATATTCCTAAGCCTAAGCCTAAACTGAAGAATAAAAGTGAGTTTATACCTAAGATGATTAGTCTTAGCAAAAAATTAGTCTAAACGTTAATTTTGCTCTATTGCCGTCGCCGCAGAAAAACGTTTCGTCTCTGATCGTTATATGTGCGCAACTGGTGAAGAAAGCTTTGATTATTGTTTTACTTAAATGACTCCGTTAGCCCCAACTGTTACATTATACAAGTTCCGGGTTAAACGTTTGTTGCAAATGTTTTGGTTGAACATTAATTGCTCGGATCTGTGTAAAATTTTCCCAAACCAATACGTGCCGCAACAATTCGACGAAAGGTATTAATCATTTTTGATATATGTGTTAGTAAGATGACCTAACGGTCTAAAGTCTTTCTCCAAGTCGAACTTTGAACCTAAGCAATTCATAAGGCCTTCAAATTAACTACCATCCCTATTGCTTATGGGTCGTTCACAATATATAATTTTCTCTTACCACAAAATATGTCATCCGGTAAGGCTATCGCGTGGCTGTCACAAACGCTCTGTAACAAGCGTTCGAGTAAGGTTACCGGAAAATATGTGTTAGGGTAGAATTTGTTACGCGTTAACCCTACATTATGGACACATTTTGTGGCAAGAGTAAATTTTATATTGTGAACGATGCATTTTACCTTAAACGTAGTCGGATCAACGTTTATTAAAATTAGTACATGCGTTAACAGCAGGCCGACTTCAACAATATTCTGAAGTAATCGCGATAAATGCCATACCCTGAAACAAGCAAACCATTTTAATACAACCTTGTCAGTTGCGGGTAAAAAAGTCATTGCCTCAACGGCCCATGCATTGAACAGGGTCTTATCGTTTTCCGGAGGGGCTATAATAGAGTCAATTTAAGCTTTAGACTAAATTTTTTGCTTAGGCTTAGGCTTAGGGTTACGAATAGGCTCATCCATACGCTTAGGCTTAGGCTTAGGCTTAGGAATAGGGTCATCCATACGCTTAGGCTTAGGTTAGGCTTAGGAATAGGAATAGGCTCATCCATACGCTTAGGCTTAGGCTTAGGCTTAGGCTTAGGCTTAGGAATAGCCTCATCCATACGCTTAGGCTTAGGCTTAGGAATAGGCTCATCCATACGCTTAGGCTTAGGCTTAGGCTTAGGAATAGGTTCATCCATACGCTTAGGCTTAGGCTTAGGCTTAAGTTTAGAAATATGCTTAAACTACTGTTCCGGTCCTGTTCTATACATGAGCTTTCTCAACTGTGTGTAGCACCGATCATCAGTCAGTAATAAGTCTTCGAGCAACGGAACTGCAAAACGTTCGGCTCTCAAAATCAACACTGAACTATGTGAAATCATGCGTCCAAAATGTGCTAATTGTTTACCTTTATCATCACTACCTCGTCCAGAGGTGGATCGCGGGACGGTACGCCTTCCGTCAGAAAATTTTTAGTAATAAAATGGTAACCTTACCATTTTCTCCCTCAGAAAATTGGCGCATACAGTAAAAAATTGTGTTGCATAATTTTTGCTAGCTCACCTCCTCGTTTGAGTTTTCTGGATTCGCCGCTGGCTATAATTTACCAGTTTAAGGTATGCATAACCTATTACTAACCAGCAAGAAACGCTATACTACACGAAAATGAGGGCAGAGTCGAAACGTTTGAAATTTGTTCTATCAAATCGCACGAAGTATCAGACAGAGCCAACTCGTTCGTCCGATACGTCCTTAACTCTGACGTAATGTAAACCCCTGAGGGTCTTTTCCGTTTCAGTCAGCACCCTGTGGCCTTGTCACAGGTGCAGGGTTACGAATATGCCAAAGATAACCAACCATAGTTAACCTGTACTCAAAACGTGTAACCAAAATAAGCCGGGTCATAATTTTACTCGTTGAATTCAACAATGCTCATTCTGGCTGTAGGTTGAAACGGCAGCCCATGTAAAGATCAGCGGCGGAACGTTTTTCTGCGGTATTGCCATAGAGTAAACCTTACACTTTAGATATACTTTTCTGCTGATGCATAGAAATAGGCTAAGGTTTACGCATAGGTACAAGCTCATTCTTATGGTTAGGTTTCGGTTTTGGCTGAAGACTATGCGTATACTACTGTTGCAGTCCTGGTGTATACATTGGCCAAAAACGCTTAGATTGAACATTGAGTTATAAATAAAGAAGCATAAAAGCTAACCGTTTCAGAATGAATGATGCTTGAAGTAGTGATAAGATGACGACTAACATTATACACGAAACTTTTTGCATACCACCTAAAATATCGTTCACTGCTTTCGAATGCGGGCTCTGAAAAGAAAAAAAGCGTAGAAAGCCAATGAAACATGCCTTTAGTTAGAGAGGGGCGCCAGCGGCGACTCAGCCGTCTTTAGAAAAATTTGCTAACCTAGAAAAGTTTTACGATGCTTTTAAGTTTAGGCCAATCAATACTTTGGCCCTCTGAAGATTGTTTTGGTCCCAGTAGAAGGATATTTAGCTGGCTATTGTCCTATAAATGAAACAATGAATCAAGTGGAAAATACTTCTAGACAAGAGTATGCGCAACTGGGTAGTTTCGACGCTGAAAGAATTCTGCTGAAAATGCGTTTGTAAGTACATTTAACGCCACGTTAAATTTGGTAAATTGCATACTCTTGTCTAGAGGCATAGATTCTATAAAAACCAATGGGTAACGTTAATAGGCGCATGTAAAGATCAGGGGCGGAATGTTTTTCTACGGGATTAAAATAGAGTAAGCTTAAGCTTTAGAGTAATTTTTTTGCTTGGCTTAGGTATAGGCTTAGGCTTAGACTTAGGCTTACGAATATGCTCATTTCTACGCTTAGACTTAGACTTTTATGCTTAGGAATATGCTTATAATACTGTTCCGCCCTATTTTTTACCTTGACCCCTTTATATAGACCGTGTTGGTAGAGCCTCCCATTTTTCTGGCAGAACTGCAAAACAGTATTTTAAATTCAATTTCCGTGGCTAGCATTTTGCAAAACCGTACCTGGAAAAAGGCGTGTCTAATTTCCACACGGTGGGCACAAAATAAAGTGGATGACGCATTAGAGATTATTAAATTTTAAAAGCCTCTATGATAGCAATTGCCGTATTTAACGTAAAAAAACTAATTTTTCAAACAAGACTGACCTGCTCGCTATTCTCTAAGCTTTGCGGGTTCTCTCTCTACGTAAGTGTTATCAATTTTAGATTCGATCATTTGTAACGAACAGAATTTAACTTACCAGCCTTGGTTTCTTTTCTGAAATTAACAAAAATTTATAAAATTAAACTCAAAACTTTTAGACAAAACAATTCTACAATGGCCATTTGAAAAATTCACAAGACTTAAAAGCGTAACAAAAACATTTTTACATGATAAGTACAATTTTCACAGGAGGCTGTGTCCTTTAAGGCCGCCGCCCCTGTTACGATAGAGGCAGCCTTTTGTCACACCTTTTTCGTGTGGCTTTGCTTCACTCGAAAATTAAATTGTGACTACTGAAACTTGCCTGGGTTCTGCTTTGGCGAGTACCGCATCTATTCCTTAAGCATATCTGGTTTTGTTGTTAAGTTTCTTTGTCTAACAGACAGCATTTAGTTATTCAGATAGAGATATATCTGTCAGAGTCTTTTGACCGGCCAAGGCCCCATCGCCACACCCCCCTCTGCTGCACCGCAGATCTCATTTGGTGCAATAAGATTTCATTCTTGTAAGCGGTGCTTGTGTACAGGGCCGGAGCAGCCACCCCCATACTCCCCGTTTTAGGGGGGCACCCCTAAAACGGCCCACACCTTAACCGGTTGAAACAAAGACCGCCAAAGTTTTAAATGCGTCCGGCTTCTCGCTCGCTTCGCTCGAGAGTTTGGGATCCTTCACCCTGGAATTTGGGCGGAGCCACCACCCCCGTCTGCTCCGGCACTGCTTGTATGAAACATACCACTGATTAGATATGGTAATTTCTTGCAAGAAGGCAACGTATTTGCATTTCGAAGTTTAACGTAAAACGCAAATTGGTAATTCCAGTGCATAAAAATCTATGGCCCATGCAAAGATCATAGGCGGAACGCTTTTCTGCGGGACTGCAATAGAGTAAGCTTTCGACTAATTTTTTTACTTACGCTTTAAGGTGTAAGTTTATTTTTACACTTGCGCTTTTAGGTTTAGGTTTAGGCGCAGGAATATGCTTATACTACTGTTACTTTTATGTTCTTTACATTGGCCGAAACTATTATAAGTAAACCAAAGATTCATACCTATTCTTTCAATAGCTGTTCGTTTAGGAACATGCGTATTTACTTTCGACTTTTATGACAATTATAATACGTGTTCCCCTTTCGGTTGGTGTTAGCCCCACCTACTGCTGATACCCTCATATCTTTGAAAAATTGTGCTAACTTATATCGTTTATTATTACTATAAGTGCAATTAGCAACGCTTGGATCTAGCAAACCGTTGCTGGTGCAAGTTGCAACTGCATTTCCGTCAAGTTCGTAATTTTCATCGCAGTCAGTAGTAATCGTTAGACCCTCGATGACAAATCCTTGTTCACGTTCTACTGTCAGATCGCCATTCGAAACGTCGTTAGGATGTCCGAAGCAGATACCTAAATTTAAAAGGATCAACCAGTTTGCCTAATTTCTACCGAATACTATACAGCTCAACGCAAATTGCATATGTACCCGGACAAGCATATACTTATTTCAATTTTCAACACAGTCATGCCTTTACTACTCATTTTATTTTCGGCCAATGTTACTTTTAGGGGCGTAACAGTAGACTAAAGCGTATTCCTGAGCGTAAGCGTTGCAAACGTGTGTTCCTAAGCCTTAGCCTAAGCCTAAGCCTAAGCAAAAATGTATTAATAAAGAATCTAAACCTACTTTTTATGGACCGACCAGAAACCTGTTGCCCCTAAAAGTAACAAGAGCCCTATTTTCGATGGCGTATTCTTGGCGATACGAGGTTCAACTAGCACTGGCATACGCACAAATATCATTTCAAAAATTGTATATTTATAAAATCTCATAGCAGGATGTATACCGGATATCGGTTTCCGTTTCCAGTTACTTAAACTAACACGTTTTTAAGTTTAACACGGGTTTAAGTAAGCTTATTTTTAGTTTAAGTAACAGATGCAGCCCAGAAATTACGTGTATTTAACAGTTCGTTAAATATAGCTTAAACTAAAAATATGTAAGATTTTAAATGAGTCTAAGCGCAAACCTACCTGTTACTTTGGTTACTCTATAAAGTTAGTTTAATACTGCGGGATTACCTTAAGCATAAATCAAGTTAGTTTAAGCTTTTAGAGAGTATAAACACTGTGAATGGAAACTGTTCGCTTTCTATTAAATTAACATTAGTGTTGGGCAAAAAAATAACAAGTACCCTTGTCTGTAGAGTCAAGTTATGCCATATTCTACATTTATGAAGCCGAGAAAGTTGAAATTTTAACACCATTTCATTTCAAATTAAAAATTTCAAAAAATTAAACAGAAATCTAAGTCTTTTATTTCGTACGTTTGCACTGTGGTTCTTCATTATCGTAGTTATGATCGCTTTGGCATGTAAGCAACTGCGCTCCGACGAGCAAATACTCGTCGTAGCAGTGAAATTCGATCGAGTCACCGTCGAGAATTTCAACGGTGTTGTTGGTTGACCAAAATACGCTGTTTAGCCGATTGGTTGCAGCTTGAGGTGGATCGCAAATTGCTAGAAAATTAAAATCCCAAAAATCCTTGCCCCGATCTGGTATAAATGTAGCGATATTGAATCGATATTACAATCTGTAATGATTGTAAACAAAAATCGGTCTGAAAAAATTATAAAATGTTTTGATAAAGAAATAAAAATTTAACAAAAACATGAATGATTATTAAACAGGCTGAACTGTTGTGTTAATTTTTAATAAAAATATTAAAAATCGAAAGCTTAAAAAGTCTAACGGAAACATATCCGTTAATGTTTCATGCACAATAGTGGATACGAATCATTTGTTGTGATTTCGGAGAATTTTGGTAAATTCATGCCACCAAGTGTCGATAATGACTCTTTTTACAACAGTGTGCAACTGGATACATTCTGTGGATAGAAGACTGTACCCAGAGAACGTTCCATTTTTGCGCTACCGCCCGTTATTTACGGGGATTCAAATTGTGAAACCCTTGAAAAATATGTCACTTTTCACGGCATCAAAAATTTTTCGGTTTATTATTTGAAACTGCGATAAAGCAAATTTAGTGGTATTGTGACATCGACCCCCTAAGTAAGGGGAAACAGGCAAAAACGCAACGCGTGCTGGTACATTCAGTACCATACACAGCCCAGGCAGTTGCATGCTCTTGTCTAGGAGTATTGTCAACTGTTGATATCACTCAGTGGCGGATCCATAGATTTGCGGATACGGAATCCTCTACTCGAGAAATAATCGTGACAAAAATCGCGTGAGTGAAGCGACCGAAAACCCGAAAGCCATTTTAGCTCTGAACCTAAATACAAATCCCACGTTTCGAACCGTAGTAAGTAGGTCAAGGCCAGAATAAACCCGCCTTGGATCAGCTGGTGACCGACTTATCCCAAAAGACAATGCGGTTGCTAGGTGAACCTAATTCCAGTCAATGGAATTATTATACTGGCAAATTAAGCCCATTCCAACTTCGGCCCATGTTACTTTTAGGGCCGTCCCGGTTTCCGGTGGGACTATAAAAGAGTAGACTTACAATCTAGACTACATTTGTTGCTTACGCTTAAGCATAGACTTAGGCTTAGGAACACGCTTTTGCAACGCTTAGGCTTAGGCTTAGGCTTAGGAATACCCTTAATCTACTGTTACGGCCCTAAAAGTAAAAATGGCTTCGGCTTCAATAGAGTCCATATATCCAAATTGAATGAAAGATAATAATTGTCGTCATTTCTTGCTATCGCTGTGTTTAACTTTATTAATTGAACAAACTAACCCCTGCAGACTGGCGGATTTCTATCGTACTCTCGTGCAACGCATGTTGCATTGGGGTCACCAATCAATTTGTACTTTGGATCACATGTAAACGATACTGTACCGTTGGAAATCATTGGATCATGACTGTACGTGACAAATCCATGCGTCAGCGACAAATCCGTTTTACAACCTAAAATTGTAAAAAAACGATGAACTACGCCTATATTCTCAAATTTGTATAGCAACTATCATCAGTTTAGTAATATGTATCCAAACTCACTAACTGTTGCAGTTGTTGAATTAAAATTGGTACAGGAGTACAGCAAGTCATATGCGAAAAATGCGCTGAATTTTAAGCTTGAGCAATCACTGGCTTGAAAGTTACAAGACCAATCACCGACTCTTGATAGGTGCTACACACATTTGAGAATACGGGTCCTGATCTTCAGTGACTGATCCAGTAATTTTCTGATGGAAAACGCCGTGCGGTATATAATAGTGAAAAAAGCTCGCGAGAGAAGCGAGTAAGAAGCTGAACGCCATTTTAGTACTAAATCATAAAACATTTTAGTTTAAATCGCTGCTGGGGGTACTGGTTGGGCCATGATGACTGCCTTTGTGTGCGCAAGCGCAGATTTCAAACTTTATTTCAAGATAAAAATAGAAGCTTAAGATGTCATTAATGTGTGGTTTGCTACACAGTTTTAAGCAAAAGTTACCAACGAAACAGGTTTGAGTTCATTGAAATAAATTGTCCTACTAAATATTTGGCACTGATTGTAATAAACCTAAAAAGCATAGTTTCAGTAAAGCCGTATTCACACGTGCACGTTTTTGCTGTGAGAACTTGCAGCTGCAAATTGCACGCAGGACTTGCATTTTTTCATCAGCCAATGAGAAACCGACTGCAATAAATTCAATAAATTTGCATGGTTGTTCACACATGCGAACTAAATTTCTAACTATGATTTTTAATGAATTGTTTGCAGCTGCAAGTTTTGCGAACCGGGATTTTAGACAAAACTTGCAAGTGCAAGCTGCAGCTGCTGCAAGTTCTCGCAGCAAAAACTTGCACGTGTGAATGGGGTTTGAGAAAATAATACCGGAATTTATGTTGCTGGTTAAATATGAAAAGTTTCCAAAAATCAGGTCAATCGAAATATTTTCACGTCTTGTCGAAAATTTTTACACTGACAATATAGTTTACGTAGCAATAATTGTTGTCTCTGTAGCTTTCGACCTTGCCGCACCACATATTTTTGAACTCCGTATATATTGACGACAATAAATTATCAACCAAAATATACCCCCAAACTTACTTATGTTCATGGCCTGTACAGGCGGAACAACCCCCAAAGCCCCCAATTGTGGGGCCCTGACCCATGGCGAACCCCTGGTCTTTGCAAACTAAAATTTTGTCCTCGGACCACCAAGTTATGAAGGTGTGAAACATTTTATTGGTGTCCTTTCGGGCCTGTTTGGGGTTGAGATCCCGAATGCCGGTCCTGTTCATGGCGTTGAGCTGTTACTAGAAATTGGCTTGATTATTTAGCAACGAAATTAACGAAAACGTGATACAGTTTCGAAGACAACTAAAAATGCATGTTTTGCAGGTAAATTTACCAAATTGCACCAGACGATTTGTACATCATAACATATGTGCAATCAGTAATTGGCCAAGATTGGAATTGTTCATAAAAATAGTCATTAAATACATACTAAACTGATCTTTTCTAGCGGATCCATATGCGGGATGAACAGTCTCCGTCAGAAAATTTATCAAGAAATGGTAAAATTCCTACCTGATGACAATTCCCACCTCAGAAAAATGTCACATATATAGCATACAGTAAAAAATAGCGTTTCATAACGTTTGTCAGCCCGTTTCTCCACTGTCAGAAATTACTGTATCCGCCGCGGACGGGTTTCTCGATCCCCTGGCGCTTACCAACACAGCTTGGATACGCATTGTCATATTCCCCATTTGCCAGGCAAGTGAGCGTCAACAAATTAGATGAATGTATTCTCGAACTACATGAAGACTCGCTGTTTGAGTTTCCGCAGTCAAAACCTAAAATAATACTATCATTGACTCGTGTTAACTATACAAGCTTGCTAATTAAGCCTAAACCTAAGACTAAGCCTAAACATTAGCCTTAGCCTAAGCCATCGTGGGCGTCGGTCGCTAAATTATCTGTCTTGCAGTGGTCATGTCTTAACTTGACCCTTAAATTTTGTCACTAACAACACAATCATCCATTCCTATGTTTTCTAAGCATGATAAGTGTCAGTCTAAGCATAACTTTAAGTATCCGCGTAAGCATAAGCCTAATTCTAAACCCGCTGCCAATAATTTTTCCCATACCACAAAGATAATATGAGAGGGGACTCAGAAAACATCAGAACGGTACGTAAGTTTCTAGACAAAACGTATAATTAATGAGGTTAAAATAATGTCACATGAAATGACGGTTTCAGTTTTAAAGTTTAACCAAAAACCCTGCATTTTCAGTGCTTAAACCGTAGATTCCAATAATGCGTTTCTTGACCAATTTCAGAGTTGAAGCTTTTATGGCCACCAATAGCAATCACACCCGTCAATCGTTTTGGGTTCTATTCTTAAACCACCTTAGGCCATCAAACCGTTTCAGCTTACTTGTTAGAACCATGCCAAGGTCGCAAGTAAAATTGACTGTGACGTTACGAGTTATAACGACACTGCTTTGCGTAAACGAACCGAATGATACAGGATCTGGTGTAGGACATATTTCTGTAACGCATAATGAAATAATTTAGATGCTGAATTAAAAACTATATATGTAACCACACGCAAAAACGTGTTACTTCGTCTATATTCTTTACGAGCGTATTCAAGACGTATATATCTGGATTCTGTAGTAACACATAATTGTCTTAAATTTCGGATAATTTTCTTTTCTATGAGACAAATTTGTTTTATGTACAGGTCAGAAATCTTCAGCTGAGTACAGCAGCTACCACCATTTAGCAATAGGTCTTATAAACTTTTGTTTCGATGAATCAATGTTTATCAAATTCGAAATATTTTATGCTTTGGATGTTTCTATTTCACAGTGGCGTAGTTCTTAATTGTAGTTGGAGTAATTCGCTGGTTTGAAAACCTATGCACAAACTAATATCTAATACGAGGTGCGATAACCATTTGAAAATATTAACCCGGGTCCCCACTTCAAGGTAATCAACGGAAGCATTGCGTAAACTTTGTTCTCTTTAACAATATTATCGCAAAATATTATACAGGTTTCATCTACTAAAAGTGACGAAAACTTCTCGCACCCGCCGCGACCTATCCCTGGTTTCGCAACCGCCGCGACCTATCCCTGGTTTCGCACCCGCCGCGACCTATCCCTGGTTTCGCACCCGCCGCGACCTATCCCTGGTTTCGCACCCGCCGCGACCTATCCCTGGTTTCGCACCCGCCGCGACCTTTCCCTCGTTACAAGGGAATTTCGATAAGGAAAGAATATTTTAATAAAGTTTACATGCATTTCTGAGTGATTTCATACTTTACTATTTTATTGGTTAAACGACTGCAAAGCTGAGTAAATACCCCCCATGGGACGCCACGAAAATGGCAGTTCCAGGGGGTTATAACTACGTTTACAGGAACAAAAAAATTACAATTGGTTAGAAATTTAAAATTTAACAAGTAGCATAAGTTTTTAAAATGGAATTCAACAACAAACTCTTGTCATACGCGAGCATTCTGGCGGACCATGATCAAAGCGTCCATCAGCCAAACAGGATAACACTTTGTTACCCACTAAGTGTCGCTGTTGATCACACGAGTACGTCACTGTTCGTCCTTCGATCAACGGAGTTCGGCTAACATTAAAACTGCCATCGTCAATATTTTGTGGCTCGCATATTTCTATAAATTAAACTATTGACCCTTGTGCACGTTGCTTCATTTTTAAGCTTTGACTTTTAAGCTTAAACTGCACTCAAAATAATATTTCTGATATTTAAGAAAAAATTACTTACATTTAATAAATATAATTGGTATGGTGCATGTGAAAAGTATTTCTGTTTTTATAACAGAAAAGTTTTCTAAAAAGCTCTGAAATAAACTATGAAAATAAACGTGTTCCAGTTATTTGTAGAAAAATTGTCTTAAATATCAGAAAAACTTTTCAGATTTGCCACAGAAAATACTTTTCTGAATAAATTCAGAACTACTTTTTTGAGTGTGATACGTTGGAAACGACTTGTTTAATGCGTAAACCTTTGCCTAAACTAAGCCTTAACTTAAAATGGTTGGGACAGCGTGGAACAGCTGAATTTTGTATTAAAAGTAGTATTAAAAGCAACGTTAATGAAACTTTTCATTCTAAATTACTACAGTAAAAAATTTTCACTCTTAATAACTTTCAAAGATCTGGTCAGGTTTATATTTGTGATTCACGGTACAATTATTGGTTCACATTTAGACTTTGGGTCCGTTTGTAAAATCCTAATTTGCATCACACGCATTTTCTTCTGTGGTACCCCCTATAATTGAGGGCGGTAGGTCAGTGGCACAATTTAGTCATTGCAGTTCTTAATTGATCAAAGGTACTGTGTAAACCATACTGTCAGAACTACACGCTGGGGACGACCCCTCTCTCCGAAGTACTGCGAGTATACATGGTTTTTTCTCTTTCTCCGAAATATATGGCCACGCCTGGAATCGAACGTCGGACCTCTCGCTCGCGAGTCAAGCGAGCTAAACGTTACACCACGCGGCCGATGTTATCATTTTCTCTAGTACTGTATGAGCACGTAATACACTGCTGCTTGCACTCCGTTATACGACTCGACAATGCTACCCACTCTTAACTGCTTGGGGGCATATCAGAAAAAGGCCGGCATAAAGTGACATCGTAATACCTCAACCACGCAAGCATCACACTCGTGCCCGTTCAACTTTAGATAATACTTAGTCAAATGTATATATTTTAGAACATTAATATTTGGAAATAAAATATAATTTTACTTTTACATATCGGCGTTTCAAACGAATTCCATGTGCCGTTGCGCTGACACTTTAATCTTGGCTGTCCAACGAGAAAATACCCGCTGTCACAGTGGTAATTTGCGGTCACATTCATGATATTCGGCGTTGAACTGGTGCGAAATTGGCCATGGTCGATGTTGGCTGGATCTGGGCAAATTTCTGGCAAAAATGCAAATATCAGTAGGATGTTTATACAAGGACAAGATAGAGTGAATAATATATCATTTGCAAAAATTTTAAACAGTTAGGCAAAGAAGCACATTTAGCCGACTTGTAAAAATTACCATCTGAATTTTAGGCGTCCAAAAAGTTTTTTTACATTTGAATTTAAAAACAAACTTTGAGAAGATTTCGTTCGTGCAGTAACTTTCACCAAGAGTGCATGATACAAGAGTGTGCAACTTTTTTGGGTTCCACACGGTACAAAATTATGCCACCACGCGCGTTGCATTTTTGCTGTACCCCCCTTATTTAGACGGGGTCAATGTCCCATGATATAATATTCTGTAGTTTTTAGACTATATACAGAATTCTTTTTGGTATCGCATATTATGTATTTTGTTTCGCTCTGTGCATATTTCAACCCCCACTCTAAATAAGGGGGGCCGGCCCAACACTCCATGTGCATTGGGTACATTTGTTTGCACACAGAATATACCCAGTTGCGCACTCTTGTTATGTTATATATCATCCACTCTTGCTTAGACTAATCCCTGCTTAAAATATCAACTAATGTGAACATAAACTGCAAGTACGCAAGTGGCATTTGAAATTAATCACATGGTGTGTACGAGAAGCGAACGAGAGGCCAGACGCATTTTAAAACTTCGGCGGTTTTTGTTTCAACCGTTGTGGGTGGGGGCCCCTTTAGGGGTGGACCCCAAATGGGGAGGGGATATAGAGGGTGGCTGCTCCTGCCCTGACTGTGGCTTAACGTAGGCTTAAAATAAGGTTTAGGCTTAAGCTTGTGTGTTGGGATAAGCTGGCTAAAAGTGTGCAACTCACGAAATTTGTGTGGTACAAACTGTACCACCAGGCGTTGCTTTTTTGGCCGACCCTCTTTATTTAGAAGGGTCGTTATCACATGAAATACACCCAACTTAAACAATAAGCGGAGTATTTTTAATGCCGAATACAGCCAGTGCTATGGTCCGCACAAGGTGTACTCCTCTAAATAAGAGTGGTGTAGGCCAAAAAACGCAACGTGCGCTCGGTATATTGTTTTGTACACAGAATGTACTCAGTTGCACACTCTTGTAACAAGAGTCATTATCAACTCTTGCTAGAAAACTAACTGTAACAGATTGGGTTCGGCTGTGAAAACATGCCACTCGATTGACACAGTTGAACGTCGGCTCCAACTAAAAAATATCCATTGTAACAGTCATTGCTGACTGTGTCGCCTTCAATAATCGGAATTCGCGTTGCTGACCACATTCCATTCGCCAAACGTTCCGGATCCGAGCATATTTCTGGAAAATAAATGATGCCATTCAAAATGGTAGAATTTTGAAAATGGGGAGTCCGTTGTCAATCTCTATTCTGTCGGAAATAAATGTTTCGAGCGGTGTCTGTGCTGCAAAAGCGTCTAACAGATAAACATTTGGTTCGCAACGGGGGGAGTGGTCTTAGCGCTCCCCTTAGACAAAATTTGGCGTTTCCTGGAAAACGTGTTAGCGAAGCTTGCAAGCTTGTTATTTTGATCGTGTGCTCCGCCTAAAATATAGCGGCCCCTTCCATAGAATGTTGAGCTGAGGTAATAATTACTATTCAGTTTAGATACGTTGTTTATGAATAGATTTGCTTGGTTGAAGTTTAATGTAGAATATTTTTCAGTTCACAAATTTCGCCTAGAAAGTATTCAAGATGGTCTATACTCGTCTGCTTCGATTAGGTGACGTCACGAGATGGTCTGATGGTCTATACTTGTCTGCTTCGTTTAGGTGACGTCACGAGATGGTCTGATGGTCTATACTTGTCTGCTTCGTTTAGGTGACGTCACGAGATGGTCTGATGGTCTATACTTGTCTGCTTCGTTTAGGTGACGTCACGAGATGGTCTGATGGTCTATACTTGTCTGCTTCGTTTAGGTGACGTCACGAGATGGTCTGATGGTCTATACTCGTCAGCTTCGTTTAGGTGACGTCACGAGCCAAAAACTTATCTGCAGTTGTAAATGTTGTTTTTCAATTTCGTTTTCGTTATTTTCTCCAAAATTAAGTTATTTCTTCTATAAATTTATCATATTTTCTCTTGACTAACAAATTTTTCTTAAAAATTACGTTCGCCTTACAACAAAGTTTACTTCTTTAGCTGAAACGCTGAATCCGATTGGTCAAAAATAGCTTTAATAGTTAACCAGAAGCGAATCAGAATGAACGCCAGTGCGGCCGCTGTCTGAGGGCCATGACGAATGTTTGTAAATGAAACTTTGAACTCAGAATCATTCGAGTCCCGATTATTCATCAAAAGTTTTTCGGAGCCCGAATACAGAAATCGGCCTTAGGGACCAATTCGTTCATTATCCAGCCACCCTTGCAGCTTAATACTTTCACATGTCGGCGGTCGTTTATCATAATGTCCAGTTATCAAACACTCCAGAGTATCATTGCCCAACATAAGCCATCCTGCCGCACACTTATAAACGTAGTATACGCCTTCAATTACTGCAACTCCTGGTTGACTAACGGTGTATGACGCGTTGCCGACCATTGGTGGACTTGGACATATCGCTAAAAAATTATTTTAGGTTAAAATTAATAATGACTAAGCTACAGAGGCATAACCTAACGTCGACCTCAGGGGCGGTACAGTATTATAAGCATATTCCTAAGCCTAAGCCTAAGCCTAAACCTAAACCTACGCGTAAGAATGAGCATATTCCTAAGCCTAAGCCTAAGCCTAAGCCTGAGCTTACGCCTAAGCCTAAGCCAAGCAAAAAATTGTCTAAAGCTTGAGGTTACTCTATTGTAGTCCCACAGAAAAACTCTCCGCCCCTGATCTTTACATGGGCCCGCGTAACGTACCTATTTATTTCCGAAAACATCGACTATAAATCATTGCAATCACAACTGGACACTTTCGGGCATAGTTAAAGCTTAAAACTTACCAAGTAAATTGTCGTTTAGTCGAAATCGAAATTAAGTCATGTCTCCAAAATACAGCCAACGTTTTGGCCCTTCGTGGGGCACTACTAGTACGACTTGCAGCGGAAAGTTACCTAATGTAAGCAAGTTTTGCTAACTTTGATGCTCGCCCACTAATTCATTACAATCGACACAACCAAATGAAATATATTTTCTTAAATGCCGTTTCAAGGCCTACAATCTGTTAGTCATTGTTATTGTGAGAATGATTCTGCTTCTAAGCTTACAAAACGATACCTACGCGATCGTTTAAAATACACACACAAAAGTATTTCTGAATTTATTCAGAAAAGTATTTTCTGTGGCAAATCTGAAAAGTTTTCCTGATATTTAAGACAATTTTTCTACAAATAACTGGAAAACGTTTATTTTCATAGTTTATTTCAGAGCTTTTTAGAAAACTTTTCTGTTATACAACAGAAATACTTTTCAAGTTCACCTTGTTAATTATATTTCTTCAATGTAAGAAATTTTTTCTTAAATATCAGAAATATTATTTTGAGTGTAATCATTCATTAACTCGCTAAAGAGAAAATAAAAATGACTCAAATGAATAATTTTTTTGATAAAACACTCACGTTTACACACAGGAGCGAGTCCAGTATAATTGCCGTCATCTGTACACGTCATCACTGTGACACCAACAAGCGAGTGTGTCACGTTGCATGAGTATGTCAAATTTTGACCCGAGTAGACAGGATTCGATGATGCAAAAACGCTACCGTTGGCCACTGGGGTGACATTCGGACAAATTTCTAAAATTAAAAAATTAAGTTAACCTGTTGCCGATGGACACAAGCAGCAATCGTCAACCACGCGTTAATTTCGACGCTATCAAATTAGAAATTTTAAATTTTAAATTTAGGATTACAAATATCAGACAAAAGCCGTAGCGTCGGTGCGTGGCACGACAAAATTTATTTATTAAAAATTATCTTACGCCACCAAATAGATTTCGCTTATATTTTTGTTAGCAACACATAATGGCGTGCGTCAGCTCGCGCGGCGCCGTCCGACACAGTAGCTTATAGCACAACCCGAAATCGGTCAACTCACTTTTACAAGTAGGGACGTCGACGTCAAATACAGCATCCGCTTGACAAGTAAGCACGGATTGACCGACAAGAAAATATCCAGTGGCGCATTCGTACGTTGCAGTGACTCCTTGAAATATTGGTGTACTTTGAACGGTCAATGAACCGTTAGCAATTGTTGCTGGTGAATTACAGAATACTGAAATTGATATAAATTATTACAAGGTTCCAATCGGAACAAGATTTTGTCGGAAGCGGAATCGGAATCGGAATTAAAATTTTTCTGTCGGAACCAGAAAAAGTTAAAGGTATATGACTTTTAACTTTTGTTGCAGTATGCCTGTTTCCGTAAACTGTTCACAGTTTCAGTAAAAATTGTTTATATAGCTGACTGGAATACACGTAACAACTCGGAATATTTACTAAGAAACAACCAATTGAACAATTGCAAATGAACGAAACAAAACGAAACAAGCAAAATCTAAGTTCAAACATCTTAACAACTCATAACTGAACAATCAGAATTCCGGCATCGGAACAGCGGTCTGCCGGAATCGGAATCGGAAGTCAAATTTTGTCGGAATTTTAGGCGGAATCGGAATTCCGATGGAACCCTCTAAATTAAATCAATATTTTATCTCGTAAAAGCATGATTAAAGCTATTTATTACAGTAATCTGGTATTTAGATAGCACCGGTGCACTGCAGGACGAAATAGATAACGAACTGGAAGTGGTGCAACAGCGACCGGTGGGTCGGCATATCCGGTTTTTTGAAACTAGAAATTTGTACATAGGGGAAAATATGAAAAAACGGTAAGGCTATTAGTACCTTACAAATTGTCAACATTACATTTGGCTTCTCGTTCGCTTCGCTCGCGATGTTTATTCCTATATTCTATTACGCCTTAGTATTGTTTGTTTACGTTTCTCGATCAGTTGCTGCGCTCTTTGGGTGGCAAAATTTATAGCACATTTTGGTAAATAAAATTGTCATATCAAAAACTTTTCAGCTTTCTGGAAATATCAAAAATGGCTTTAGATAAACGAACCCCTTCCCACCCCAGCGACTTACATTCACAAGACGGAGTTGGGTGATCAAATTGACCGGACGGTAAACATTTCAAAACGGATTCGCCACGAATAGCTCGAGTCGTTGGGTCATCGCAGTAAAACGTTACATTGGAGCCGTCAATCACAGGATCAGTCGAGTTTACATGATACCCGTGCGCTGTTTGATCTGGATAACACATCCCTGTAAAGAATATAAACAATAAAATAAATTAATAAAATACTTTACCGAACAAATACAGCGTCGAAATTGAACATTTTTAATGTTTAGGGATAGGTGTACTGAAGCGAAAATAGAGTTCAGTAGTGTAAAAAACGCAACATTTGTGCAAATTTTCTATATTATACTTAAAACGCCTGGAGAGCCTAAGCCTTAGCTTAAGCGTTGCAAAAATGAGTTCCTAAGCCTAAGCCTAAGCCTAATCCTAAACAAAAAAATGTAATCTAGAATCTAAACCTGCCTTTTATAGACCCACCAGAAACCTGGACGCCCCTTAAAGTAACACGGGCCGATCATGCAAACATATTATATATATATGTATATATATGTATATATACTTTTGCATATCGGCACCGCGCTATCGTAGAATCCTTCAGAGTTGCAAGTTAACGCAGCGACTCCGAGCATAAAATAATCCGTGTCGCATGTATATTTAACCTGTCGGCCGTCGTAAACAGGAGCGCCTGTGACCACTACTTGATTAGCGTTGTCAATGACAGTTGCTTCGGGACAAATTACTAAAAAAGTACATTTTTAAGACAATCAGGTAGTGGTTACGGTGAAAATTGGTGAAATTGTATAATCAAGAGTGGATGATCAATCTCTTTAGGCAAGAGTGTGCAACTACCGGAGTTCTGTATGATACAAAACGTACCACAGCACGCGTTCTATTTTTGCTCTGTTCTCTGTTACTTTGCGAAACGGATGGTGGTCTATATCACATGGTACACTTGAGGCATATGAAGATAAAAACTAACTTATTCAAGAATAGAATTGGGATACTTTTTTCATTAGCATACTACGTACTTTCTCTGTGTGCGCAAATTTCTACCCCCTCAATATATAAGGAAATGGTAGGCTTAAATCGTAAATTGCGCTGGGCACATTCTTGTGTACACAAAATGTACTCAGCTGTACACACTTGTTTAGAAGAGTAATCATCCACTCTTGGTAAAAGCGATTGGTGGAGTTAACTTGAGTTATTTTTTCACGTGACACCGGTGTTGGCCTATGTGAAGAACAGGGCGGGACAGTATTATAATCATATTTCTAAGCCTAAGCCTAAGCCTAAGACTAAGCGTACGAATGAGCATACTCCTAAGCCTAAGCCTAAGCCTAAGCCTAAGCGAAGTAAAAAAATTAGTCTAAAGCTTACGTTTACTCTATTGAAGTCCCACATAAAAACGTTCCGCCCCTACATGGGCCCCGGTGTTTAACATAACTAACGGAGATTTTTACAGAACTGCTTATACTAAAAGTAATATCGCATCTCTTATAGCAAAATTTTATTCAAAGTAACGAGCAGGTATCATTAACTCCATTTGGTAGACTCGCGTCAAATAACAATAATTAATGGTGTTTTACGTTGCTTTTTCACTCTTCCTATATTTAGACTTAGGCTTAGGATTTGGCTGAAGACAAGATTTACTTATGTCTATAAGTCTAAGCTTAATTTTAAACCCATTCTCAGGCTTTTTTCTAAGCCTAAGCCTAACTATTTTAACTATGTGGCAAAGTTGACAAAAGTTAATTTAAAACACGGGTTTCAAGGATAAAGGTTTGTAGACATCTCGCGATATATAAAATTCTCGCCTCGATTCGAGCATAAATTTTCAAAGTTCGGTTGAATAATAATTCTCAAAAATCAATGTCTAAGATTTAACTTAAATTCGAAATTGAAAATATCCAAACTGAATATTGGGTTGTAGACAAATTCAACGCCGCACCGTAGTCTTTTCAAAAAATAGCAAAATATTATAAATTCGAATTCTATTAGCGACCCATGTCAAAAATAAGGGCCTACCAACTGAGAGAGAGATGGGGGTTGAAGGACTTAGAAACTAGAATTTAAGGCTTACGTTTAGGGTTAGGTTTAAGTTTACGCTTAGGCTTAGGCTTAGGGTTTCGCTAATCTTAGGAGGCTGGCCCGTACAGTTAACATTAGCCTAATTTACTATAACAAGATGGCACTGGGTAATCATACGTAGCGTTCGATTGACACGTCAGCATGCTCTCGCCAACCATATGATATCCTGTCACACACTGATAAGTCACTGTAACCCCTTTGAATATTGGGTAACTGCTTACAACGTGTGTGGCGTTACCAACTTCAGCAGGATTATTGCAGAATACTGAAAAAAGCATATCTTTTAGGGTTGCGGTATACGTTTTAATTTTCTTAATGCTGTTCTGTCAAGTCCGTCACCCGTCCCGTCCGTCACCGCCCGTCATCCGTGCGGCGCTGTCCGTCACCGTACGTCACCATACGGGTATCGTACATGAGAAATTCGCGTACCATACCGCACGATGATGGACAGCGACGGATACTAAATTGTCTAGGCCGATCTGCTATTTTGCGCAACAGCAGTTTCGCCTAAAGCTAAACTGCTATTGAACTTATAGACTAATCAGATATGATTGTTTGGACAGGCTCAGTACCGTTATACCGATCAGCGTTGGTTTCACATCTTTGTTGTTTTGCTACATTTTGCAATCGCTATTTGGCCTAGGCCAATCTTCTATTTGCTTAGAATACTAGATTGGCCTAGGCCAACTGGTAATTGGCCAAGGCCAATTGGTAATTGACCTGAACGGCAGATTGGCTTACAACATCTATACTGCATTCGGAAGTCTCATTTCATAGCCGAATGATGAAAAAATCTTCTACGAATGCATAAATCTTTTCACGATTGCTTATCAAATTTCAAATGCACGAGAGTTTCAGGGGTAACTTTACTCAACTTGGTTTATTATGATTTATTGTTTCAATTCGCTTAGTAGAATCTAAACAAGAACTTTAGGTCTGCTCTGCAGTAGGAGATTGAACAAGAGATGACGGTGTAATAGGCCTTTTACAGTCTGCACACTTTATATATATGTCATCTTATCGTATTCTATCTATCTATCTTACGTGCCCTTAACTTTTCTGTGCCCACCCGTTCAACTCAACGCTTGCATTCACACAGCGGTGTTGGGTGATCAAAAGGACCTGAAGTGGTACACAGGCAGGTCCGCAGCCAAAAGGTACCGGAATCAGCTGCCACTGGAAACGTTTTGGCCCACCTAGAAAAGTTTCAACCTTGCTTGTAAGACAACCATATCCTCCTTCGTATGCTCCTGCTGAAAAATTTTCAACCCCCTAGCACGGTCAGCTGGCTACGGTCCTGTACGCAGGTAACAACGGCTTCTGTCTAAACAGCTAGCGCAGATGGTACACCATATACGGCCTTAAGCAACGCTCAAATTTTTCCTCCATTACTAAGATAGTTTCAGTTTTACACAACAGTGCAGCGAAAACATTACTGCAACAATTTTGCAATCTGCATTAAGCTAATGTGCAATTTTATTTGCAGTAAAAACTGCTTGCAATTAATACCACATCATTGAAACTATTAAAATCCGTTGATTAAACTCAATCCTTACATTCACAAGACGGCGTTGAATGATCGAAAGATCCCGTAGGCGTACACGTCAAAATATCGGCTCCTTGAACCGCTCGTGTGGTTGGATCATCACATCGGTACGGCACAGTTGCTCCGTCAATCACTGGAGCTGTCGAGTCGTTGTGAAACCCAAAATCAATTTCTTCAGGATAGCATATTCCTGTAAAAATACATAAATTCCAATGTTAGTACAAGGAACAGTATAATCATTTTCAATTCATATACTCAAGCAGTGTACACTGCGAACTTATCGTGTCTGAAGACTACCCTGATTAAGAAGAGGCTAATAACACAGTGCGTGAACAGGATAGGGTTGGACCCTTAGGCATAAGCTTAGTCTTATGCTTCGGCTTAAATTGAATCTTCTATGCAGCGAGGCCCCAAGTTGTCGGGTTACGAATTGTCGTAGTTTGCAACAAGAGAACAAGTGCCTAGCTTCGAATGTTTCATTTTCAGCACATGTACACTTTCCTCCACATTAAAAGTTAAGGCTTTAAGCTTAGGCTTAACCCCTTCACACATTGAGTTGCCTATAGGCAACTCAACGCAGTGTATATACGTTAAATAGTATATATCGTGCCGTGTTTAACAATTGCAACATGTATACATAGTACTAAATCACCACAAGACGTGAGAGCACCCTCGGGCTCGAGCGTCAAGCTCCGATAGCTGAGTGGTGATGGTATACGCCTCCCACTCCAGTCACTGGAGTTCGAATCCTAGCATAAAAGTATGTCTCATGGAAAATAGAAAATATTCATGCGAGAAAGGGTTAAGTATATACTCAACAAAAGGCTAAGGCTTAGGATGCAAGAGCTTGTCTCGTTTTGCAATATTATAAGCTGCATATTGCAAACCGTTAAAGCCAATACTCACTTCGGCAAACGGGCTCTTTTGTTGTGTATGTGCCATCTGATTGGCACGTTAACATTGCTTCACCAAGCATCCAATAGTTTAAATCACAGGTATACGTCACTTTCTCTCCGTCATATACTGGGGTACTTGTAGATACATAGCTAGCGTTTCCGACGTTTACTGGAGTAGGACAAATTTCTAAAAATTAACAAGACTTGAAAGAAATTTGTATGTTTCGCTCAGTTTTAAGCCCCATTTACACGTACAAGTTTTTACAGCGAGAACTCGCAGTTGCAACTTGCACGAAATACTTGCAGTTGTAAGCATTTTCAAAGGAACATTCCGATTGACCAATCAAATGCAGGTGCACGAAATTCATGCGACTTGCAACTGCATTCACAGGAGCGCATTTAATTAAATAGCTTGAATTTCAGTGAATAATTTGCAGCTGCAAGAACTTCAAAACTGCTTTGTGACCAAACTTGCGCCTGCAATTTGCACGTGTAAGTTTTTGCTGCAAAAACTTGCACGTATGAATAGGGCTTTATAATTTTTATAGCTTCCATTGACATATAATATAATGTATGTAACATAACGAACAATTCGATTCTGAGCAGATAAATTGAAAGTTTGAGCGAATGAGCTTCTACTTCCAGCATAATTGATACTTTCCCATGGCAAGTAGGACTAACTAAATGCTGGCGACCTCATTGCTCCGCCAACAGATATAATTGTGGTACTTTTGATGACGTCACTCTCGGCACCGTGGGTCACCCGTCACCAACCGTGGCATAGTACCCAACGCACGTCCATCAGCCGTATGATGCAGTATATCAATTTGTAAAACAAAAATTATTTGACGTGCTCAGAATAGCCGATTTATTGCAAGACAAGGGCTTTAATTATGAAGTGCCTCACGGAGCTTATGCTACCAGTAACATTATTTCCTACTGTTTCGTGTTCAGTGTGATTCGCAGAATTTACGGACGCAAAACTTATGTCAAACAGGACGAGCGCAAATTTTGAAACAACTCTTCAGCGACTTTAAGGCTCGGAACAGTAGTATAAGCATATTCCTAAGCCTAAGCTTAAGCATAAGCGTATGGATAAGCCTATTCCTAAAAACTACTCATAAATGTGCCATCACCCGCCTGAATGGAGTAGGAAGTAGCACTTACTATAACAAGACGGTTCGTTCGAGTTATATTTCGCGTTTGGTTGACACGTTAATACGTCTTGACCAATCAAATGATACCCTTCAACGCATTGATAAGTAGCGTTAACTCCAGCAAATATTGGACGGCTGTCAACGACCACAGTTGCGTTTCCAACTTGAACTGGCTCAGTGCAGAATACTGAAAACAATTTTTACATGAACGTGGAAACTTACGTCGTCTACGACATGGGTTTGGGGCTATGCTTGTCGTACGGCGCCGTTCGCCACCATCCGTCGCCCGTCCAACGCCGTCCGTCATCGTTTTACGTCATCTCCCTGCGAGCGTTTGCGTCAAAAGTGGTCGGATTTTGAAAATTTTTTGCATCATTTATATTCGGTGTTCGTGTTAAATTGACAACTCCCGTCTCAGACCTGTCTGGGGGCCGACTATCTTAACGCGGGCTGTGATACACACAGTCCTAATCAAATAATTCTTCGCCATTAACCAACATGAAAGACAACAGTAT
Organism: Enoplolaimus lenunculus; assembly: GCA_030248215.1. Classification (NCBI taxonomy): domain Eukaryota; kingdom Metazoa; phylum Nematoda; class Enoplea; order Enoplida; family Thoracostomopsidae; genus Enoplolaimus; species Enoplolaimus lenunculus. Next base: position 575,567 of record JASANG010001737.1, on the reverse strand, counting down.
TGTCGCAAACAGTTATACTACAATTTGCCTACATTCACATGACGGAATATCGCGATCAAATTGTCCGGACGGTAGACAGACAAGCATCATTTCGCCGTTTAACGCTCGAACTGTCGTATCGTTACAGTAAAAAGTTACAGTTGAGTTTTCAATCACTGGAGTTGATGAATGGATACGATATCCATAATCGATATCTGGTGGATAACACATTCCTAGTAATAAAATCAAAAATTTTAAACCATCATGTTACACACATATATTTAGAAATATACATATATATATATGTGTGTATCCACACAAGTTTTAAGGTGTTTTCCATAGAAGGTTGAGCCCTTTTGACATTCGCTACTGTCAATTAAAGAGGTAAACACTTAGCAATTTTGCCGGCTGTATAGAACAGAACAATAACAGTAGTACAAGCAGATTCCTAAGTTTAAGCGTGAGCCTAAACCTACGCAAAAAACTCTGCCTAAAGCTTAAGCTTACTCTATTGCAGTCCTGTGGAAAACGATCTTTCCCTGATATATACATGGGCCGCAATTTTTTCCACACGACTGTCAGATCTCTATGGTGTGTAATATAAATTTTTAGTGTTAAATTTCGAACAACTAACAGGTGTCCGGCTCAATAAAGTAGAGCGCAACCCTTGGTCAGCCTCAGCTGTTACTTTTTCAAACCTCTGTTAAATAAAATTAAACCAACTAGTCAGCCGGACTTGCACAATGCGCAAAAGTTAGCGACCACACAACAATCTGCATTAAAATTTCCTTTTCACACAACAGTCACGTTTCTGTTCCAAGAAAATATTGCAAACAAAGTAATGCTGAAACGTTGCCAAAAATACGTATGCTGGGCATTTCAGCTTTACCTAATTATATTGAGTATATTTTTCGTATCAGATATCTTGACAAAATTTTAAACTTACGTTTGCACACAGGTTTAGCAGTATGATAACTGCCGTCGGACGAACAAATCAGCGTAGATGCACCAATCATCCAATAGTTTGCATCGCATGAATACGTAACTTGCTGGTTTTCATATATCGGGGAACTGGTAACAGTGTACGATCCGTTATTAATCGGTAAAGAATGCGGGCAAATTTCTGAAATTTTGGACTCTTATTTAATAATAATAATAATAATAATAATAATAATAATAATAGCTAATCAAATCTGGCATTTTGCCAAAATGTGGCCAAATACAAAATATTAAGCGGAACATTTGCAAAATATACAGACGTGTGTAAATTCGATGTATAAATTAGTTTCAAAATCGTTGCAACGACCAGTTGGCCAGCTACAGGCTTTGAGTTAATGTATAGAACAGAGCCGTAGCAGTAGTATAAGCCATATTTCATAGCCTAAGCGTAAACAAATAATTAACGCTTAAGTTTACTCTATTGCAGTCCTGTAGAAAAACGTTCCGCCAGTGATCTTTACATGGGTCGTTAAAACTTATTGTTTAAACTCTTGTGATGCCGTACAATTTATTGTATTCCTTGTGCATTTTGCAACAATGAATCAAGAGGAATACATTTTCAGTACAACGAGGTAATTAAATATTCTTGCTAATAAAAATACCACAGATTTGAATTTGTCGTGAAACAAATTGCGCAACCAATGTGACAAAACTTACATCCGGAACTGGACCAAAGTAAACAACAGGAGCGGAACAGTATTATAAGCATATTCCTAAGCCTAAAGCCTAAAGCCTAAGTCTAAGCGTAACAGTGAGCATATTCCTAAACTTAAGCAACTGCCTAAGCTTAATCCAGGCAAGAAAATTAATCTAAACCTTAAGCTTACTGTATTCTAGTTCCATAGAAAAACATTCCACCCCTGATGTTTACATGGGCCCGTAACTGAAACATTTCTAGGAAAGTTTTAAAGTTTTCCGGAGATGCCTGTGCCTGCGTGGCTCAACACCTCGACCTATGGACACGCTTTCTGACCCACCTCTGGCTATTGGCCCAAATAGCTGGTTACTAAAAAACACAAAATATAAGTTACACTCACTGTAGCAGATTGGTTCAACTGAATTATAAGTAGCGTTTGGCTGACATATCAGTACATTTTGTCCAATTAAATAATATCCTGGCATACATTCGTACGTTGCGTTGACACCAGCAAATATCGGCGAGCCACTTACAGTAACCGTAGCATTTCCAACCGGCGTTGGATCATTACAAAATACTGCAAATTATATAAGTTTAATATGAACTCGACATGCACGAGTAATTGACTGTTCTGAAACATGAGCGTAGCCAAAAAGTTGACGACCACCTCAATTAGATCAGCAAATATCGAAAGATACATAGGTCAAGTTGCCGCAACTAACATAATTTTGTTATTTCAAAAACACCCATACTGGGCGCAATGATCCGATGGCCCTGTCTCCCAACGACTCTGGTCTGTTTCGAATTTATCAACGTCAAAACCGAATGCTTAATACAAACATTGCACGCACTTGTGAAGACACAACGACAATTGTGCAAAATTACTTAGCTACACTTTGAACGGATTTCAAACGTCAACCCTGGTCGATTGCAGTGCAATTTTTCAATCAAAGTCTCACACATACATTCACAAGACGGTGTCGGATAATCGAACAGCCCTGAATCTAAGCACAGAAGAACGGCTTCGCCAAGAATCGCCCTGGTCGACGGATCAACGCAACTGTAGGTTACGGTAGATCCTTCGATAACTGGTGTAGTAGAATCGTTGCGTGAACCATAGTTGATTGAATCCGGGTAACATATTCCTGAAATACAATGAAAAGGCATAACGTAGTGATGGTCGAACTCGATGTCCGTAGCCAAATTGGTGAACAGGACGAATTCTGCTCGTACCAGAAATATTTTGCTCCGTGAAAACGGTTTGGTTCTGCTTGAAATTTGTGCAAAATGCCCGTCTGCCCTGTAGCAAATTTTTGACCTCTCCATCAAGTTGGGCTGGCTACAAGAATAAATGAACAAAAAAAAGAAAAATTTTTGAAACTATATATGTCGCAGCCCAAGTCGTAAATACCGCCCTTGCCCAAATCGGAATTGCGCTGAATTACGCCGTGTGCTACGACATAACTATACTATGATGGCAGTAGAGTTGAAATACATCATCAAGCTTTTCTTCATCAATTTTAAAATATCAAAGATTCAATAATTAAAAAAGAGCTGAGGGGTGATGGATAACGCCATTTGCCCGAAAGTCCGATGTTCGAATTATACACTCAAAATAATATTTCTGATATTTAACAAAAAATTTCTTACATTTAAGAATTATAATTAGCAAGGTGCACTTGAAAAGTATTTCTGTTATAACAGAAAAGTTTTCAAAAAAGCTTTGAAATAAATTCACAAAATAAACGTTTTCCAGTTATTTTTAGAAAAATTGTTTTAAATATCAGAAAAAAATTTTTCAGATTTGCCACAGAAAATACTTTTCTGAATAAATTCACAAATACTTTTTTGTGTGCAGCATGAAATTAAATTTCAAACGAGATAGAAACCATTCATGTGAGCATGGCGTTAAAGCTCCCTAAACTATTTCAGCATACGCGGTTATTACTCACTTTTACAATCAGGTTCACTAAAATCATAGGTTCCATCATGTTGACAGGTCAATGTAGCGTTGCCTTGTAACCAATAGTTCGTATCACAACTGTACTGGATAGTTTGTCCGTCGTATACTGGAGTACTGCTTGTTGTGAATGTTGCGTTAGCGATTGGAACCGGAGCAGGACAAATAACTAAAATGTTCGCTCATACTAATTACAAACAACCAAAATTCATAAACAAGTGCTTTTATCAGGGTTTTTTCGGGAAAAAATTGTGGCCGGGAAAAGTGAATTTTTTTGCATTTTGTTCCGGAAAAAATGGAAAAAATGAGAAAAAATTCATTCTTTGTCTGAGTGATCGGTTATCCCATCGCTCCCTAGCCGGCGTTTGCCCGACAATGCTTGCATTTTAAAACTTTTTGTATAAGTATTTGAGCTTCTAATGAAATCCCCTGATCATTGCAAGCGTTCAAGTTTGAGCGACCCAACTTTGGCCCGACTGTTGACAAAATTAGTTACATTTCATATAAAAACGTTATTTTGTATCATATTCAGTTGCAAACTATATTTAAAAATCGTTTAATATTTTTCCATTTTTTCCATTGTTTTCCACACCCATCGGAAAAAATGGATAAAAATGAAAAATAACCGTTCTTGTTCCAGTAATTTTTTCCGGCCAACAATCCTGGCTTTTATGCTTGTCATTCATTTGCTCATCTGCCTATAGGCGGACGCAAGCGGATCCAACAACAAGGTTGACTACTTGCGTGTGGGCACGAAATAGGTTCTGCAGCGCAGTTAACTGATAAATGCGTGACGTAACTGAAACGCTGACTGGAGCAAAGTATCCCAACCAAGATTTCAATTTAACTTTCACCCAAATTCTCATTTTAAGTAAACGCTTGTTACTTTAACTTAAGTCAGTGTTTCTTTAAGCATACATTGTCTGATGGTTCGAACTTTGCCAAAATTTTTGTCACAAAAATTCAAATTTGTTTTCTGATTCGAGACCGAAAAGATTTTTGGTTTTGATGCCTTATGCGTAGCAACGATTTGGATTAAAACCCATTTAAGCCCCCACATAGGCTTAATCAACGTCCCTGTGTTTGGGTACTAACTTTCACAAGTTGGCGGCGGTTTATCGTACTGTCCAGTGATTACACACTCGAGAGTGGCGTTGCCAAGCATATGATATCTTTCGTCACAAACGTAAACAAAATTAACTCCTTCGATCACTGGTGCTCCTGGCTTGTTGACTTGTTTGCTCGAGTTGTTTAAAGCTGGTGGTTGCGGGCAAATTGCTAAAATTCACTACAAGTTTGACATCTTGAACGAAATCAACTGCTCAAATTTAAAAAAATTTGTTAACTTCGCTTAATATTTGTGGTTACAAAATGAAACGATACACAGCCAGGACACTCAAAATAGTATTTCTGATATTTAACAAAAAATTTCTTACATTTAAGAATTATAATTAGCAAGGTGCACGTGAAAAGTATTTCTGTTTTATAACAGAAAAGTTTTCAAAAAAGCTTTGAAATAAATTTAGAAAATAAACGTTTTCCAGTTATTTTTAGAAAAATTGTCTTTAAAATATCATAAAAAAATTTCAGATTTGCCACAGCAAATACTTTTCGGAATAAATTCACAAATTCTTTTTTGTGTGTAGCCGATTGGCTAAACTTCAGGAGGTCGGCGAGGGGGGCAGGCTGCCACCAGCCGTTTTGTTCAAGTTCAGAACGTCAGCGGGGGCACATGTTGCTGTAGTGTCTACAAACCCTATAAACACTTCCACATGTACGAACAGGTTAGCTGACCAACGGACTTCTTAGCCTACGTAAATTCGAAAATAGTTCGACAGCATAACATCAATTTTATTTTAGACAAAATTTTTCTTGTTCGTCGAAATGTCTTCTTTTGATGTCTAAACAGTTTCTGGTTGCGAAGCTGGTTACTTACGTTTACACACAGGAGGCTGGTAATCATACTGACCACTGTCTGCACCAGCTGCCTCCTGTGTGTAAGCGTGACTATAATCAGTCTCGCCACCACAAATTGGTAATAGACGTCACAAGAAGATATTTCGACAACATAAATAAATTCTGTGTTCGAAATAAAATTTCTTGTCCGTCGAAATATCGTCTTGTGATGTGTATTAACAATTTCTGGTTGTGACACTGGTTATTTTACTTACGTTTACACACAGGAGGCTGGTAATCATACTGACCACTGTCTGCACCAGCTGCCTCCTGTGTGTAAGCGTACTTTCAGTGCACCACAAATTGGTAATGACGTCACAAGAAGATATTTCGACAACATAAATAAATTCTGTGTTCGAAATAGAATTTCTTGTCCAAAAAATTGTCTTGTGGAATGTGTATTAACAATTTCTGGTTGTGACACTGGTTATTTTACTTACGTTTACACACGGGAGGCTGGTAATCATACTGACCACTGTCTGTACACGTCAACACAGCATTTCCTACCATCGAATAGTTCTGGTCGCATTTGTAGCTCGCCGTTTGACCGTCAAATATAGGAGTCGATGATAACACAATGCTACCGTTGTTCGGAGGCGCTGGATCAGAGCATAGTTCTGAAAGTTTATATATACTTTCGAATTAATGCAAATTCTTTTGAAAAATGATGAAGCCAAAAACACTTCTTCAGTATCCATCACACTACTCCCTCAAAGTTACTTGGTGTACGCATGATATTGTGGAAGTTGCATTATCATACAAAATTTGCATAACCTTTGTCACCAGAGTTGTTCGCATGACGCTGTGTACAATATGGATGCGCTAATTAGCTCAGTTTTGACCAAATTTTTGCGGAATTCGTATAACATTTCGCTAGCGTCAATCTCAATCTAATTTGTTCAAAAATAAATCATTTATTAAATATTAAAGTTTAACTTTAAACTTTTGAAACTACTAAATTGCTACCACTGAGAACATCGAAAAAATTCTATAGTAATAGATTTTTGGTAAGAAAATCTGCCAGTAGGTGATGCTGGTTGCAGGAGCGTCAGCGGAAAATATTATTTGTTGGGCACGGAATAATTTTATGAGGCCCTACAATTGCAATTCAAGATTATTTACTTTTAGACCGAGTCTATTTGTGGGTGGGGCACAAGCCGAGTTTGGCTGGTCAAGGACGCTTCAATACTCCCCGTTGGGACGTCCTTAGCTGGATGCGGAGAACAATCCATTAGAAAAGAGAACAAAGTCCCTGGTGAATTTCTTAAGGAGATGGATGAAAAAACTCGCTGCTAACCGGAACCGGATGGTCGCAGACAGTATTCTTGTGCCGCAACCTCATTATCAAATCCATAAATTTCTGATAAGCGAAAAAACGCCGCGAACGAACAAAGCGCAAAGCCAAACTCAATTCCAGCTCTAAATTCGAATGGCAAGTTTTGGTTTTGATTCGTGTTGCAGGGGCCAGACCAGCGTGCTCACCTCTTATATCCGTCAGTGTGGAGCTACATATCTGTAGGGTCCAGACTTTGGTGCCCGCCCCTTGAAACCCATTTTTAGTGCGGAACTAGAAATCCAACTGCCCATTGATTGGCTGTTGGTTTAATTGAAAGTTTGCCATTTTTTGAGCTGTGAACAAATACTTAAAGTAATCACTTTTGCAAACCGGAGGTTTCTTATCGAAGGATCCGGTAATCAAGCATTCGAGTGTATCGTTGCCAATCATATAATATCCGGTGTCACAAGTGTATACGTAGTAAATATCTTCGATCACTGGAACATTTGATTGGCTGACTTGATTCGTTGCATTGCCAACCGCCGGTGGCGAAAGACAAATCGCTAAAAACAAATCTACAACAATTCGTCGCCCGACAACGTGTCGCACAACAGTGTCTTATTAAAGTTTATGAATAAATCTAAGCATAATCCAAAGCGTAATCCTTGGTCTAAGTGTAGACATAATGATGTATTACTTGTGGATTCGATGAAATTTCAGTTTACAAGTTGTCGATTGACGAGCTGTCGGCGGACGCATTTCCTGATACCGGTCAAACTCAATCTCTTGCGCTAAGTTTTTGAAAATGGAGTCAAGATGATCAATATTTGGCTTCAGCTTTAGGTTAATGATAGAAAACGTAATAAATTTTCGAACACTTGGCTGGCTGTCGTGGTTCGTTGCGTTACCACCCAGTGACGGGATTACACTCGTCTCTAAAGACAAACGCGGTTGTCATTTTGTATATTTTTTGACTTCATCAAATAAGCTACGTTTAGCGTAGCTTCCTGCAGCGAAGTCTGTAAACGGTTTCAACTGAAGACATGGTTGCGATAGGTTTAATTCGATTGATGGTCGAGACATGCTCGGCAACTTATGACTCAATTATTTAATATTAAACACAACAGTAGCTATAAGTCTAAAAGTTTTTATCGCCGTCTACCCGCGGCAACTTTTAGCTTATGATCGAAAAATTTGTGGCCCACGAGTGGTGTAGGTACGTCCAAATGCCGATACAATCCTGTACGGAGTCCTTCCGCCCGGATATAATCCCAAAATTCTTGTGCAGCCCGAAAGCTCACACATTCTCTCAAAATTTAGAGGTGCTGGGTGCAGCGATATCTGTACAGTAGCTGATGATATGAGTAAGCAAAAGGCTGCCCTGTACTTGGGGTGTACTTAACCGTATCACGACCAGAGTCGGACCCGAAAATTTCTGACGGGGTAACGCGCAGGCAAATGTGATGAAACTCAAAAATTGTAAGTTATGAGGGACCTTATCATTTTGTCACCAAACAAATTTTAGGAGAAAAATTGTAACGCAGGGACCTTATCATTTTAACACCAAAAAATTTTTAAGGGGAAAAATTGTAAGGTCTTATCACAAAAAAATTCTGAGGGTATATATTGTATTTTTTACCAAAAAATTTTTGGGGGTGAAAATTGTAAGGTAAAAAACCGTACCGTTTTTATCACAAAAAAAACTACTCCGCTTCCTCTGGATACGCTAGTGATCATAAGAATTTGTCGTCCGACAACTCGTCGACCGACAACTAGTAATCCGAAATTTAATTTGAAATATAAATTTCATTTTACCTTTATCACACCATTGAGTGACTTTAAATTTCGAATAATTCCTATTTTCAAATTTATTATTAAATAGTACTTTGGCTTATAGTTGCAATTTAACTATTTTAAAATTCTGATAAAGGTAGTGTTATACTTTTGACTACATCCGGTACTATCCGTCATCGTCCGGCGCCATTGTTCGCACCGTACGTCACCGTCCGGTATCGTACATAAACTAGACACGTACGATACCGTATGGTGACGGACGCTGACGGATGGGATGGTATCCGACGGCACCGCACCCAGTATGGCGCCACCCTAAAGGCTTAAACAATTTGAAAGTACTTACGTTTGCACACAGGTGGCATACTATCATAAGTAGCGTCAGCGTTGCATGTCAGTACTGCAGAACCAACCAATGAATGCGTCGAATTACAGACGTAATTCAAAGTTTGACCGTCATACAACGGATCAGTGGACGCCGTAACGCTGCCATTGGCCAATGGAGCTGGATCCGGACAAATCCCTGAAACAAATATTTTTTATTTTATCAGCGCATATTCATTCGTCAATTATTATTTTTCATTTCACCACCGTCAGCCAATTGCAAAGATTATTGTTCTTGTCGTGTATTGTGCTATTTAGGGGGCTCCTACCAGCGCTCAAGTGCGACTCGACTTTTAGTGGGTGCGTTAATAACTTTGTAAACGATTTGCACCGAAATTTGGTGGAAGTGAGAAGAAAAAGCATTGTCATACTTGCGTCAACGATGCAGTATCATTATAAACAGCTACAAACGTCAAATTTTCGTCGTGGTCAATGTTACTTTTAGGGCCGCAGTTTAAACATATTGCTTAGCCTAAGCCTAAGCCTAAACTTTGTAAAAGTGTGTTCTTAGGCCTGAAGCCAAAGCCTAAACCTAAACCTAAGCAAAAAATGTACTGTAGAATGTAAACCTAACTCTTTTACAAACCCAGTTTTGGACGCCCATAAAATAACATGTGCCCGCCAAACTTTCTTCATTCAAAAATAGGATTTCTGGGCTCGTTTTGGCAAATGAGTATAGCAACTATCACCCGGCTGGTAATACGGTTCATAGGCTTTCGGGCCAACGATTAGTGATCGTCGAAGTTAGCCACAGTTTTCGTATTTTTAATTTGTATTATTTTTACGCCAAACTTGTAACCCGCACTTGGAATTTTGGCACTTTGAAAACTTATCGCTTACTGGTGATATATGCCATACGTATTTGGAAATATGCTCCCTGCATAATACCGCGCCACCCTTACGTTTACAAACAGGAGCTGGACTATCGTATGCTCCAGTTGACAGACAATTCAGTATCGCTTGACCCACAAGATGGAACCCTGGGTCGCATTGATAGCGGACAGTGATTCCGGCAAGACGAGGTTCGCCGCTGACCACTCGGGATCCGTTGGCAATTGCGATGGGAACTGGACAAATTGCTAAAAGTTCAATTTTTAATGATCGAAGTTAGTTTGAAATTGAGATTCTAAAACAACGCAGACGTCAAACGTACATAAGCGTTGAGTTACGTGCTTGTTCGCTGGTAAGCGAGATATTGGTTTGGTTGCAGAGACATCACCTACGTCGACGTCTGATGACATCCGCTGGATTAACTGGATGTTCGACTTAAAACAAGCTTAAGTTTAAAGATTGAAGATTTCTATAAATGCACATTTTTCCCTCTATGCATATTCAGGCGATGCCTGAGTTGATCGCACCATAAGCAGCCCGTAGTCTAGCTGGAATTGCTGGTTTGAATCGGGTATAATGCAAGGTCATTCGTGACGTATCGCAAGAGATAAACGTGGTATTTGTTCAATAATTCACATGATCTGGTTGTTGTGGTATATCTGTAGTAGGATCGTAGCCAAAGGGCGCAGGAGTGCTCAGAAGAACCCTCGGAAAATTATGACAATATTAGACAATTTTCGACCTGATTATAAGTAATCTGAAATCTTTTTCTGCCCCTCTTTAAAAGTTTTTACCCGTGTTAAATAAGTAGTTAACCACGGGACAAATATATATATTTGTACCGTGGTCAAATATAGTAAATTTTGCCCTAACAGGAACAGGAATTGAATTTCTTTGCAGGGACCGAAACAGGAACAGGAACAGGAATTTGAAATTGTCTTTATCGCCGAATTACTGTTGGAGTTTTTAGAAAACCTGCCAAAATTGGCGTACGCTAATTTTGAGCTTTTTAATCATCAAGTTTTGCGAAAACACATCAGAAACAATTTATTAACAGGGCTGAAGCATTGGAAAAACACTCATGTCGAAATAACAATTTTGTAAACACAAAATTTTCAATATATGATTACGCATAATTTGCCACAAAACCATAAAAATTCCGGCTCCTGCATCGCTCAATGCAGCAACAGGATCAAGAACAGGAATTGAATTTTTGTAAGATTTCCGGCCGGAACAGAAATTCCGGTTGAACCCTGATATATATTGATCAGAAACAGTGCAAGATCACAATCTTAAACTTTACGTTCGCATGAAGGCGTCGAAACATTAAAAGATCCATCGTTGAGGCACAGCTGTACAGGGTCACCAATGAGAACGTGAGTGGTCAAATCAGTACAGCTGTACGTCACAGTAGTCGATTCAATTACTGGATTCGTTTGGTCCACGTGGTTTCCGTATGCTATGGTGTCCGGGTAACATTTTCCTGAAAATACATCACTCGATAATGCATCATCCACTTTATTTTGCGTCTGATTTGTGGTAAATGAAATTTTCAATTTACTATCTGAACCGTACATTTCAGGACAAAATTTTAGGCTTTAGGCTTGTTGTGATTGGATTTTCGAAGGCCGCATAACATGATCCATGTTACTTGAAAGGCAGCGGTTAGCAACTTGAAATATATAGCAGAACCTAATTTAGGTAACCAAACCAAAACAAAACAAGAAAATCTTGACCGGACAGTTATCCTTCAAAATTTGGGCCCATGTATGGAACAGGCCCGGATCGTTTTCTTGCGGGCCTGTAATGGAGTTAGCTTAAACTTTAGACTACTTTTTTGTTTAGGCTTAGGTTTAGGCTTGGGCTTAGGAATACGCTTATACTACTGTTCCTGTCCTGTTCTTTACATTGGCCAAAATTTGGAACATATTTGTCCCCCCAATCAACACAGAAGTAACATTGTTTTCCGGACGGAACCAGGATTTTAAAAATTAGACAATTAATTTTTTTAACCAGATTTACGCACGCAATTTTAAAACCAGAAATCAACCAGTGTACTTAAGAATAGAACACACCGCTCAAATGGTGTCCGATATTTAATACGTATGTTCGGCGTTCCAGCTTTACTATTGGTTGTATGTGAAAATCATCATTAGAAACATTTACTTTTGCACACAGGTTCCGATATATCGTATAGTGCATTAGATTGACACGTGAGCACTCCGTTTGTGGACGTCCAATAATGCGGATCGCAAGTATAAGTCACGGTTTGGCCGTCATACACAGGATTCGAGCTGGTTACAAAGGAACCGAACTGAATTGTCACCGGATCGTGGCAGATTACTGTATAAAGTATAACAACTATCTGTTATTGCAGAACTGTTTATACATTGTACAGTAATCTGCCACGATCCGGTGACAATTCAATTCGGTTCATTTGTAACAAGCTCGAATCCTGTGTATGACGTCTAATAATGCGCATCGCAAGTATAAGTCGCGGTTTGGCCGTCATACACAGGATTCGAGCTGGTTACAAAGGAACCGAACTGAATTGTCACCGGATCGTGGCAGATTACTGTATAAAGTATAACAACTATCTGTTATTGCAGAACTGTTTATACATTGTACAGTAATCTGCCACGATCCGGTGACAATTCAATTCGGTTCATTTGTAACAAGCTCGAATCCTGTGTATGACGTCTAATAATGCGCATCGCAAGTATAAGTCGCGGTTTGGCCGTCATACACAGGATTCGAGCTGGTTACAAAGGAACCGAACTGAATTGTCACCGGAACGTGGCAGATTACTGTATAAAGTATAACAACTATCGTTATTGCAGAACTGTTTATACATTGTACAGTAATCTGCTACGATCCGGTGACAATTCAATTCGGTTCATTTGTAACAAGCTCGAATCCTGTGTATGACGTCTAATAATGCGCATCGCAAGTATAAGTCGCGGTTTGGCCGTCATACACAGGATTCGAGCTGGTTACAAAGGAACCGAACTGAATTGTCACCGGAACGTGGCAGATTACTGTATAAAGTATAACAACTATCTGTTATTGCAGAACTGTTTATACATTGTACAGTAATCTGCCACGATCCGGTGACAATTCAATTCGGTTCATTTGTAACAAGCTCGAATCCTGTGTATGACGTCTAATAATGCGCATCGCAAGTATAAGTCGCGGTTTGGCCGTCATACACAGGATTCGAGCTGGTTACAAAGGAACCGAACTGAATTGTCACCGGATCGTGGCAGATTACTGTATAAAGTATAACAACTATCTGTTATTGCAGAACTGTTTATACATTGTACAGTAATCTGCCACGATCCGGTGACAATTCAATTCGGTTCATTTGTAACAAGCTCGAATCCTGTGTATGACGTCTAATAATGCGCATCGCAAGTATAAGTCACGGTTTGGCCGTCATACACAGGATTCGAGCTGGTTACAAATGAACTGAACTGAACTGTCACCGGATCGTGGCAGATTACTGTAAAAAGTATACAGTTTTGCAATAACAGATAGTTTTCGTAGCCGAAAATATAGTCTCAGAATTGGTATTACAACATTTCGTCGCTCGATAACTAGTCCCTTAATGCTTCGTCACCCGACAACTTGTAATGCGGGAATAGGTCTACGATTACGTTCTAGGCTTATGCTTATTACATTTATTCTTAGGCTTTTAGGACATGGTTGGGTGACCAGTTGTAATACGACGAATTGATGTCGATTCGTCATAAACAAGTGATTTCAAAATTTGGGTCATTTTTGTTATTCTCAATCGACCGGTTTGAATATGCGCAAAAATCAATGGATTTTGAAACTTTTTGCATATTTGAACTTTTCATGACCTCATTTGATGGTTATGATCAAATAACCGATTTGGCGCTTTTCTAGACGATTGGTAACGTGCCAATCCAGTTATTTGGTCATACTTTAGTTCAATGATGAAAAATTTAATGCGGTTAGCTTCTCGCGTGCAAAGCTTGCAATATAAAATTCACCGTGTCGTCTCGGTTGTGCTTCAAAGGTTCTATCGTAATGGTTTCATACAAGCGCTGTGCTTAATAGCAAAATTGCCTTTGGCTTATCGCTCGCTTCGATCCCCGGGTTTCTTAGGCAATTCGGCCTCCAGTTTGAATCTATGTTCCTTAATCCGTATGGCACAAATGTGGATGCAGTACTGTTTGAGCTTTTTCGCCCGATTCGCTCGCGATATTAAAAAGTTCCCAAAGCTATTAAGATTTAGCACTACAATTGCGTTCGGTTCCTATCTCGTTAGGCTTGCAAGTTTTTTGACTCATGCGCACAATTTTTTTTAACCAAATTTATTCATATCCGACACTGATGTTGTGTGTACTGCGTGTTGAGTTTTAGCAAGTAGATGGTAAATTTGGGGGGTGGATGCACCAAAACGTAGTTCTTCCCAGCAAATCTGCACCCATCACGCGCCACTGAAAAGATTTAATTTGAATCAAAGTTACGGTATAATACAAGATTGTTTACTTTTACACGACGGGATCGCATCATCGTAAATACCGCCCTGGAGACAATTCAGTGCACTTGTACCGACTAAGTGATAACCAGCGTCGCATTGATAAGTTACCGTTGAAGGAGGTGAAATTGTTGTGAGCCCAACTGGGTTCGTAGTTACCGTACCATAGTTTATATCGGTAACAGTGCAATTTTCTGAAAAAAAATCAGTTTTCTAAATTAATATTATAATGTCCCACATACGTATTTTGAGCAGCGTTTCAGCTATTGTTATGATTGTTTCAAATATAAACAAGAGACAGCATATATATGCAAATTAGAACACAGTCTTGAAAAGTTTAATGAGGATTATTTTAGTGTTGCATATTAGCAGTCACGTTGATTACAATTAAAATTCAGTATCAGTACGTCTAATTTCGAAAACGGTTAATTTCTTCACGGTGTGAGAAGCTGCTCACTTCCGCTTCAACCGCCTTGCTTATCACTAGGGAAAAAGGTCTCGGGCTTCCGAGAGCCATGGGTAAAATTGACCCGACGTGCGATTATTTGCATTTATTTTGCTTCTCGATCAATTCGCTTGTCAGGCCTTACGCCGTTATGTATCGCAGCTCGGCTGATTTGCCTTTCGTTTTTGGAGCTGCTGCGGTGTTAAAAGGGGTCCAATCTCGAATGCTTGGGGAGCGGGTTCGGGTACCCTTGCGGAGGCAGTGAATAATCCTTAAAACATACATATTTTGTCATACTTCTTTAGGTTTGAAACATCATCAGTTGACCAACGGCCTTATAAATATGGAACCAGCCAATGGACAGCTTCAAAATTTGGCACGTTTATTTTGCAAATTATCAGTACTGTTTGTAATCTGAGCTTAACCTTTGTAGCTTGTTCAACTTTCGCTTGACAACCTATTGTTAACTGGTGATAAGTGCTACACACATTTGAGAATACGTGTTCTTACTGCATAAAGCAATTGATGTTTAACGTGTGCGTTTTGGCGCAAAAAGCACATTTGAAATAGAATTACTTTTACATATCGGCGGCGGATGTGACATGGTTCCGTCCGGTAGACACGTTGACGTAGGACTACCGTACATAGTGAACCCAGCATCACACGAATAAGTAATCGTTATTCCTTCGTAGAAGCTTTTTCCGTCACTTGGAACCGTTGCGCTGTATAGCGTATGAAAATTAGGGCATCGAACTGAAAGAAATGAATGAAAGCAAAACAATTAGAGTAAAACTTAAGCTTATTCTATTCTAGTCACACAGAAAAACGTTCCGCCCCTGATCGTTACATGGGCCAATAACTGTCTGAAAATAGTGGTGGTAAAATTTTGATCAGATATGCGTCATGTTATCCCTATATTTGAGCATGCAGGTACGTACGAAAAATTTGGTTTGAGTAAAACAGTAGGTTATTGGTCTATTGCATATTTCAAAACTAATTCTTCCAATCTGTATAATTTAAACTGGAATGCTCCATATATATTTTAAGCAACTTTCTAGCATTACTTTATTTACAATATTTTCACAGAACACAAACTGTATGCAGCAGCGCCAAATTTGAATTTACCAATTCATAATCTTCCTAGAAAACATCTTCCCAAATTGAAGCTTAACTTACACCTTATAAGTCGAAAGAATCTGTATGAAACAATTTTTCAAAATTAAACTCTCGATAAAGGCCGTTCGTTACTTTGCACTCTGGTCTTTATACATAATAATTTTGGCCCATGTTACTTTTAGGGCCGTGTCGGTTCCTGATAGGTCTGTAAAAGAGGAGGCTTAGATGCTGGACTACATATTTTGCTTCGTCTTAGGCTTGGGATAATCTTTTTTAACGCTTTGGCTTACGCTTAGGCTTAGGAACACACATTTTTCAACGATTACCAGTTAGGCTTTGTATTAAGTTTAGAAATACACTTTTTTCAACGCTTAGGCTTAGGTTTAGAAATATGCTTTATCTACTGTTACGGTCCTAAAAGTAAACATTGGCTATAATTTCACAACATTAAATATTCGATAAAGGCTGTTTAGTTACTTTTGCATTCTGGTATCGGCTGATCATAATTGCTTGTGGACAAGCAAAGCGAAGATAACGCTCCGACTAAGGTGTAGCCGTTGTTACAGCTGAACACTTCACGTTTACCCTCATAGATAGGATTTGACTGATGTGTGACTGTTCCGTCTACGGGCGCCGGCAAATATGGGCATATACCTGAAACACGGACCTATAAGCAGTGATCCTAGTTGTTGATCAGAGGCGGGTCTCGACCTTTTTCAAGGTCCATGGGAGTAGCCAGCATTTCGGCATCGTAGAAGATAACGTAAGCTTTTTGGCGAACAAGCTAAACCAACGAGAGATGTCTGGTTTGATAGCGATTTATCCAGAAAGTTGCTTAAAACATTCTGAATGTCCATTTTCTGATGAATCTAGAAATTTCGAGACAGGATATATCTTTTTCATCCGTCCCCTTATATAGCACCCCCCCCCCCGAGAAATTAGGATTAAACCCTAAACATGGGCAGTGGATTAGAATAGTGATTTTTTAAGATTTTTGATGACCTTCAAAAACAGTTTCAGCAAGCTGCAAAATAACTTAAATAAATGATCGGAACAAGAGCTGGACACAATTTTAGCAAGAACATTCGGTCTAAACGTTTAGTTTCCGGTAGATCCGGTGGGCAGCATTCGATACGTCACGTTTCCATACATTCAACGACGTGGAACCGATTATTTTCTGAACTATAAAATAGGGCCGCAGTAGCTAACTTAGAAACGGAGGAAATTATTGTAAATTCCAACCCGAAATTTTAGAGATTTGCTGATTGTCAGGGGTGTCACCGGCACCCGTATAGTTTTCTAGGGGTGTTAAGTAACAACCCATTACACACCTGTTGCCCGGTACCTGCGTAGATTTTGCGTTTCAAACAGGTTTATAGATGTCCTTGAAGAGAATTTCTGCGTATAGCTTCATTGGGTACAAACTGCTGCAAGGGTATTAAGCTATGCTTTGTAAACTTATTAAAACATTACTTCCGTCAGCTACCACATCTTACGCTCGAAAACCTTAAACTAGCTCGATTTAAGCTTAAGCTAATCCAGCAGTATTAAACTAAATTTCTAGATTAACTGAACTAACAGGTTGGTTTACTCTTAGACAAATTTGATATCTTACGCATTTTTAGTTTAAGCTAACCTTAGCTACCTCTTAGAGATACACATAATTTCTGAGCTGGATTTATTACTTAAACCAAAAATAAGTTTACTTAAACTCGTGTTAGCGCTTAAAAATATTTTAGTTTAAGAAAAACTTAAAATTCTAGTTTAGTTATTCCGTCCAACCATTTCAGTTTTACTTCAATATTTAAGCTTAATTAAGCTATAATTTAAGTTTAAGTTTTTAGAGAGTAGGTTTTATCGCTTTACGCTAACAGTAGGTTTCGGTTTGTTTGTCTTTAAATTTGTGAAACATTCCTAATACGGGCACATTTGAGCATTTCACATGCGTGCAACCACGTTTATAAGTGAAAAATATTTTGTAAACATAAACGTTACGTTTGCAACTTGGCGGAGAGCCATCGAACGTGCCTTCTTGTTTACACGTTAGCGGGTTCGGGCCAACCATATGATACCCCGAGTCGCATTGAAATGTCACTTGCATTGGAGTTTTAATTGAAGTCAACCCCGTTGGGTTGGTTATTGTATCTCCATTGCTTGGTGACGCAGGAACAGTGCAATTTTCTTAAACAATTTTAAGCAATAAGATATCACAGTCAACGGGCCAACGCAGAGATGGAAGTCAGGCGACCGTCGTTTATCTCTAGCGTTTTTTTCAAGCCGTCCCATGAAACCCTTGCACTCAAAACAATATTTCTGATATTTAAGAAAAAATTTCTTACATTTGAGAAATATGATTAGCAAGGTGCACTTGAAAAGTATTTCGGTTTTATAACAGAAATGTTTTCAAAAAAACGTTTTGAAATAAAGTCTGAAAATAAACGTTTCCCAGTTATTTTTAGACAAATTGTCTTAAATATCAGCAAAACTTTTCAGATTTGCCACAGAAAACACTTTTCTGATTAAATTCAGAAATACTTTTTTGTGTGTGGAGCTGCACGAATAATCCGTGCAGCACCTGCCCCAACGGCTCGTATTCTCATATGTGTGCAGCACCTATTACTAGTTGGTGATAGATCTTGTAACTTTGGAACCAGTGAACACTGAGGCTCAAAAATCAGAACGTTTTTCGCATATGATTTGCTCTACTCCTGTACCAATTCAGAGATCAACATCTGCAATAGTTAGTGATTTTAAAAACCAAATTACTAACTGATGATAGTTGCTATATTCATTTGAGAATAAAGGCCAAACAAATAGCAGTTAATATATACCGAAATAATTAACATAGCATTTTTGCGAATTATATGCTGATTTTCATATTTTTGATGAAATTTTTTTTGTTATCGATTTTTTTAGTTTGTGTAGTATAGTTTTAAGCTAATTTAGCCATTGGCGGACCAGAAAAACACTATGAACGGTAAAATTTTTAGACAGTCAATCTGCCGAAATTTTTTTAGCATTTTTGATCTAAAATAAAAAAACTGAGAGAAATCCATTTCCTGATTTGTGGCCAATATCGCCCTTTTTTGACGGCCGGCGTCATGGGGCCCCCCGTGCCCCTTTCCATCTCTGGCTCAATGTAACTTTTAGAAACGTGAGCCTAAGTTTAATCTTTGAGGCAAAGCATAAGTTCAAAACTACGCGTAACCCTTAGTCTAAGCAAATTTTTTAAAGGCAACTTCCACAATAACATGCGTGGATACTGAGAAACCAAAATGCTTCAGTGTGCGGGACACTGAAGCCAAAAATGCTTCAGTGTGAAGGATACTGAAGTTTTTGGCTTCAACGTCCAGGACACTGAAGCATTTTTGGCTTCAGTATCCTGGACGTCGAAGCCAAAAAGCTTCAGTATGCGGGACACTGAAGCCAAAAATCTTTCAGTGTGAAGGATGCTGAAGCTTTTTGGCTTCAGTATCCTGGACGTTGAAGCCAAAAAGCTTCAGTATGCGGGACACTGAAGCCAAAAATCTTTCAGTGCGAAGGATGCTAAAGCTTTTTGGCTTCAACGTCCAGGACACTGAAGTATTTTTGGCTCCTGTATCCTGGACGCGGAAGCCAAAAAACTTCAGTGTGAAGGATGCTGAAGCAAAAAATGCTTCAGTGTCCATGACGCTACCCACTAAAAAGCCACCTAGTGTACGCATGTTATTGTTGAAGTTGCATAAGTTTATAATGCGTCTGGCTTGTCGGTCGCTTCGCTCGCGAGTTTGGGAGCCTTCCACCCTGGAATTTGGGGGAATCCCCCACCCCTGCCTGCTACAGCACTGAAGTCAATTGTTTCCGAGAAAGGATTAAACTCACTTAAACACATCGGTTTGTGTGAAATTGTTCCGTCGCCCTGGCAGACGCCTTTCGCAGGCAAATTTTGCATATAAAACCCGGCATTACAGGTATACACAATTTCCATTGGCTCGTAGACTGGATCGGTATGCGGCCACGTTCCATACGGTATATTTATATCAGTACAAATTCCTGAAAATCACTTTGATAATAATTTCAATTATGAAGCAGCATTCGAATATTGCACCATTTAGTAGTGGCCGTATTCTCAAATGTGTGCAGTATCTATTACCGGTTGCAGTGATAAAGTTGTGTATAAACTGTTGTACTCAAGCGTCATAAGCTGCCAAAATTTGACACAAAATTTGCGTTCTATTTTGAGGGCAATTTTTAGCAAGAAAAATGCTCGGAATCTTAATCTTAAAATGTATTTTGTCAAGCACGAAACATTTTGCAACCTAATAAATATACCAAAACATCAAACCTGTAAGCAGTCTATCATAAATGCACAACGCCGGCTCGTAGTCAAGAGGGGGCCAGGGGGCTCAGCCCCCCCCTTGAAAAATTTTGGTCCCCCTAGAAAATTTTCAGGATTGCTTGTAACTCATTAAAAACCATGAATGTCCCTCCTTAAAAAGTTTTAGCCCCCCCCTCTAACAAGGTGAGCTGGCTGCGGGCGTGGCATAAAGTGAAAAAACTTCTAGGAGCGTCAATACATTACAAGAGGCCGCAGTCCCGAAGCCAAAAGAGAGCGAGGCGCACTTAGTCTTCCAGAAAAATATTTTGACCCCGTAGAAAATTATCAA
Source organism: Enoplolaimus lenunculus (assembly GCA_030248215.1). NCBI lineage: Eukaryota > Metazoa > Nematoda > Enoplea > Enoplida > Thoracostomopsidae > Enoplolaimus > Enoplolaimus lenunculus. Next base: position 555,040 of record JASANG010001737.1, on the reverse strand, counting down.
CCTTGCTTGTAAGTCATCGAATACCCTTGTATGACCCCACCTGAAATATATTTACCCCCCTGATAAGGTGAGCTGAGCACGGATCTGCACACGGGGGCACACAGCAAAAAATATAGGAACCAGGCTGCAACTAGAGGTGAAAAATACCATATCCGAAGCCAGTGGTCTATTTACTGCCATATCCGGACGCAGACCTCCGGTTGTACCGGTATGATAACCTCGTGGTTATTCATTGGCTGTCTCTAATCCATTTTATCACTCACTCGGGCACAGCGTATCGATTCTGGGTGACAGCTTTTTCGCATTTGCTTTGCATTCAGTAAACGCTGTGTTGATTCGATAGTAACCATCGTTACATTTAATCCGTATACCCAAATCGTAACGAACTGTGTCCGTAAACGAATCACTGGACTGATGTTGAGTATTACACCAAACTGATGGTGAATCTTCGTTGCATGACTGTGTAACTTCTAAGTAGCCATTGTCCGGCGCAACTGCTCGCTCGCAATTTGTAGCTTAATCGATAAGCATTAATAATACGTCGGGGGGGGGGGTCACTGAGAGCTGGACTGTGAACAAATGAACGCATAGAGGGGCGTATTTCTATCTCTCGAATTTTTATTAGAGCCCAAAAGTTGGTTTGATAGGATTTTGAATATAAATGCAGATTATAGAGATTGAGAAAATTTTTTGTTATAAATTTTTTCATCTTCTCGAGACGAAATCTTATTTTTATGTCACTGAGGGCTGAGGGGCCGTTACCCCAGGTTCAAATGATTCGCTGGAGAATGTGTGCTAACACCGCCCAGGCTGTTGCTTGTATACTCTACAAAAAGTTTAACTTGATTTAAACTTAAGCTACACAAGCATTAAACTAACTTTGTAAATTAACTAAACTAACAGGTAAAGTTTACGCTTAAAGTCGTTTAAAATGTTATATTTTTTAGTTTGAACTAAACTTAATGAATTGTTAGATACACACCATTTCAGGGCTGCACTTGTTAATACTTTAAACCAAAAATAAGTTTAACTTAAACTCGTGTTCAATTTAAAAATCAGTGTTTAGTTTAAGTTAAACTTACAATTCTTTGTCCATCCAGCCGTTTAAGTTTTACTTAAACTAACATTCAAGTTTAGGTACCCTATAATTTAAGTTTAACTTTTTAGAGTGTAGGTTTATACTTAGATACAATTATTAGACATAGACTAAGGCTTTGTATGGCGATTTGATAGTGTCAGGCAAAGTTCTACAATAAAAGAATAATTTCGAACTGTCTTAACCCTTATCCGTTTCTAGCATTTTTATATCGGTTTTTACTGAATAAATATTTTTCAAACAGAATAATTCTTACGCAAACAAACCGTATCCACAGGTGGCTGATAAGTATTGGTCGCTAGATCGCAGTACGTCTTGGTGACGCCCGAAGTACGGTAAGGATAATGACACCATATGTCAATGCCGTGAGTGTAGTCGGTCCGTTCGTCGAATTCGGTGCTGATGGCATAGTTTTGGTAACACCACGCTGAGCCCCAGTATTTCTTGTGAATGCATTTGCGGCGCGTTTGAATATATCCGTTGTCAGGCGCTGCGAGCACTGGACAGGAACTGTCTAAAATTAGACACGGATACTAGTTGTTCCTGTATAGTGTTCATTTGTTAGTACGAAAAAATAGGCCAATATAAAGATCAGGGACAGAACGTTTTTCTGATAGACTGCAATAGAGTATGCTTAACGGTTAAAAAAATTTTTTGCCTAGGATTTCGGCTTAGACTTAGGTATACGCGAATCTTTGCACTTAGGCTTAGCAGTAGGCTTAGGATTAAGCTTAGGAATACGCATATACTACTGTTACGGCTCCGTTCTATACACTGGCCAAAACGGGTCCTGCCCTCGACATTACTGGCTTTATTATTTTACAAAACCTCTTCCTCATGCAAGTGGGCCTTCTAGCCAGCTCAGCTTTAACATGGTATTGGAGCCAAAACAATTTTCACAGTGACATTTGGGGAGATTTCACAACAGTTGCAAGTTAAGCTTAAACTTTGGAATGGCGTAATATATTTAAAGGACTCAGCATATCTGGCCTCGTTCCAGCTACAGGTCCGAAACATACAGAATACTCTGTAGCTTGCGGGGGGAACACCAGACGGGCTGGGCCGCTCTTAAAAATATAGAACCGTTTTGGGAAAACTTTTCACTCCCTTCATGTTTATATATCACGTGTTTGAAAGTAGGTATTATCGAGTGCTTTGAGCGCTGAAAATGCATTGGCTAAAATCACGCATGCACGTTGATAACATTTTTGTTATTAAAAATTTTCGTTTGCAAAGCTAAAGATAATTAAAAAAGCAATATATCTCGCTTAAACAGTCGTTTTAGAACAGTAATACAACTTTTTCAGTTTAAGCCCGTAAAGTTACATAATTCTATTAATATTATATCGAGTTTTCGTAAATTTGTGTACACTGCCAAAAATGGTGAGTCAAATTGACTGTCTTCGAAATAGGCCCTAAAGGACAATACAAAGTGAGTCAAATTCGACTCCACCCGAGTCTAATTCGACTCACTTAGTCGCACGTTTGACTGTCGCAGAGTCGAATTTGAATCAGTTTGAGTAGTCCCACACAACCTATTTCGAAGCGAGTCAATTTGACTCACCATTTCCTGTAGTGTACTAATTTACCAACGGTATTCGGTAAGTGGTTTTAGACCCACTTTGGCAAACCCTCATAAACGTGTAACTATGCTATTTCCACCAATGCCAAAAAATATTCCAGTTGTTTTCCGTTATGCCTTCCAAGCCTGTTTTTCCGAAATATGATCCAATACTGCAATACTTTTTTGCAGATATGAGTTTTATCACGACTTTATTTGCTCATTTCAAACACAAATTTGAATATTTGAAAAATTCGATCTTCTCATTGGGACGTTCTTGAACACAACTTACTCTCGCATTTAGTATCAATTGCCGGATCATACGTGTCAGATGTACCGCAATTGGTTTGATCAATTCCGCTTCGTAAATACGGATACCGGCACCAAATATACATCCCAAAATCAGCGTCATATTCGTCGTCCAAACTGTGATTGTCTTCAAAATGATCGTAACACCATTCGGTGTCGTTGTTTTTCCCGAGACACTTCCGGCGGAACAGGAAGTAGCCTTGATCCGGCGCGTCAACGCTCGGGCAGTTCCGGTCTGAAAAACTATAAACTTATTGAATATATATATATATATATATATATATATATATATATATATATATATATATATATATATATATATATATATATATATATATATATATATATATATATATATATATATATATATATAAAGAGACTTAGATTTTTAGATACAGCAGACAAAGTTGTGCTACTGGTTACTATCATTGATCCCTTCTACAAACAGGTCAAGAAACACCGAAATCAAATCGATTTTGACCGATGGTCAAAACGCAACATTCAGCATCGATAAACGCTTTTTTTCAAAACACGAAAAGCTTAATTAATATTTTATAACTCGACTTTTAACAGGTGACAACTGCTATTTTCATTTTCAAAATATTTATTAAATCATAAGTATCGGTCGACATCAAAATCGAAAATTTTAAAACTTCAAATTAGAAAACTTACAATCGCAAGTCGGATACGGAGACGGTAATGGTACGTTAAACTTTCCGGTAGTCGAATTGCAATAAACAGCAATCGGACCCGGAACCGTTTGATACGGAAAATGGCATCCGACATATATTTTATGTCCACTCCAATGACTCATAATTGAACTGTCCGTATGATAAAAGTGACAGTTGTAATCCTGGACGTCTGTTGTATTCGACTGCCAGTCACATCGATTAATACCTCGGACATATCCATTGGTTGGTGCTGTGAGTAATGGACATGGTGTCGCTAGAAATGCAGGAAAACTATAAAGATTGCCGACAAGGGCGCAGCCAAGGGGGGCTCACTAATAGTCAACTCCCCCTTGAAATGTGAAAGCACTGGATTTAAGGGATGGTTGCAGCTTTCGACCCAAGAACCCGGCCTTCGAAATTTTGATTGAACGTAACCCACCGCTTTCCAAAATGCTGTCTACGGCCATGTTTGCCGGCAGTGTTTCCTGTATTTACCCTTAGACCACAGGCTTGGGTTTAGGAATACGTTTTCAGCTCAATCGGCATCAGTGAGAATTCAGAAAAAATGTGTGACATTTACTCGAAATTAAGCTTAAAAGAACGTGGCTCATGTAAAGATCAGGTGCGGAATGTTTTTCACCGGGATTGTAATAGAGAAAGTTTACGCTTTAGAGCAATTTTTTGCTTAGACTAATAGGTTTAGGTGTAAAGCTCATTGTCACGCCTAGACTTCGACGTTGGCTTACGCTTAGAAATATATTTATACTACTGTTACAGCCGTATTCTATACATTGGTTGCAAGGACGCAAACGTAGTGCACGATGAATAAATTTAATACAATTTCTACCTATCAAATAAATATTGGTGGTCAAAATAATTTTAGCTTACATCTCTTAATGATTTTATGAGAACTATACGACAGCGGCTGATTCGCAGACCAAACGACGTTACTATGATTCTGAAACAATAGTTCATTGTCGGTAAATGTGTACGATAAGTGTATGTAAATCAAAGAATACCATGCATGTGCACATATTCTCAAACAAATAATAGTAGCATGCTTGCCTTGATCGCAGAGTCACAACATTTGATTCCAGGGGGTGGTCTTAAATTGCGGCTAAATTTCTCAAAACCGTTCGACTGTATTTAACCGTTCAAAAGCGAGTTGGAGTTCATGAACTACGCATCGGCTTTGATCAGCGGAAACTTGAGAGTAATTCAACATAACAACTGTTCAGAATGTAATATGTATTAGTTAGACTGCTAAACAAACACTGTTTGTGAGTCTGCAAGCGTTGAGAAGAGAAACGTGAACAATTTCTTGGTACAAAAATTTAAGCTGTCGTCGACATTAGGTTTTCTTGATCCTATAATACAATCACAATACTATATTTTTATACTAGTAATCCGTAGTTGCACACATGTGCAACTTTCAAGTATATAAAAATCCACACTTAATTTGCATATCTAAAAGTCATTTGGAACGATGCCCAAAATACATATGTGGGACGTTTTAGCTTTAATAATATAGATATAAACTCACCAGTGAATACACTTCATCATAGATATTGCTGTAGTCATTTATACCTGAGCCTCCTACTGCGAAATGTGGGCACATCAAACTTGCGGTAAAAATGCATGTACTTAATGCATGGCCTAATCTCATGTTAAATATTTTCCCTCATCATACAAAATTGTAAATCTTTCCTTAGCTTGAAACTATGCTGAATATGTTAATTACAAAGTTAATATAGATTATTCTAAAATTTCAAAAATACAATAGTAGTGACCCATATAATGCACCATCAATGTTATACTGCGCTCGCCAATTTCAAAATGCCATTTTATTACCTAGCTAATTTACGAACACTCTGTAAAAATAATGCACAAAACTTTAGCTAGCTATACAAATGAAATACAAAATAAAACTACCGGGCAAAAATAGCGTGTAAAAAACATCACCCTTTTAAAATACAGTGCAAATTGTACGGTCAATGTCTAGGAACTGCAGGGTTTAACTTTTAAATTTTTCTTTATTTTTCAAAATTTTGGCCAGGAAATTTTCCTCTTGGAAATTTCCAATTATATCGCGAAATTTAAATTTTACCGGCAAATTCAAATTTGGACGAGAAATTCAAATTTTGGCGGGTCAACTTAAATTGTTGCACATTGGCCAGCGCAGTATACGTAACATGAATGGTGAATTTAAGAGGTCGAGGTAATAAAAGTCCTTGATCTCTCTTTTGAGTCTAAATCAACAGGAGTCTGTTTCATTAATTAGAGTCCATAAATAGATTGAGTTCAAAATAGTTAAACGTCAGTTACCCCAAATGGATTGCATAAATGCTTCCTGTACGATATTAACTTCATTACGAAATGATTTTATCAATCAAAGCATAATGTTCCTTAAGCTCGTAGCAGCGTGCTCAACTCTTAAACGTATATTTTTAGGCACCTCTAAGCTGTAGAATACAGCGTGCATAAAACTGAAGTTGTGTGGTACAAATAACTGGAGATGAATTGACAAATAAATAACAGTGCACAACCGAATAGTGAAACGGATATTGACTGTAGTTGCAAAATAAATATCAGTCGCCCCCGTTTTATTCGTGTTATTACAGTAATAAATAGGGATTCGAAAACGCCTAAACGTAACCCAAACCTGACCACAAATAATTTAGTCTAAAAGCTTACAGAAAGAGGTAAACTTTATTTTTAAAAGTCTAACGTTAAAAGTAATGGATTTTTTACCGTGTTTGTGTCATATTTATTGTATAATTCAATTTGGCATCCTAGCTTTAAAGTAATTATATACAAACATTAAATTGTGCTCAACTTTTGTTGCTAAGTTTGAAAAATTTATTTCCGGCGAATTCAATGTATTTAAATTATTTAGTTCATTTCAGGTTTTGTGGATAAAGACGGGGGGTGCGCTAGCAACTGCCAATATTAAGTTAAAAATCTCGATTAGGTATATCTTTAAATACAAGGTTTACACAGGTTATTTTTCAGAAAGTTGGACAAAAAATGTTGCATGAATGCTCGGACAGTCGCGTCGCCAGAAATCTATTCACTGGCAGTCGCTGGCGTCGAAAAACCAATCCTGGTTCTTACAATAACATTGTAAAATCCTTCTCGGCTTAATCAATAAGGGAATACCTCTACTACATTGAAAAGCCCTTGGATTGCAGGGTGTCGCCCCAATATGTCTCTAAACAGCTCTTAGCCTTGACTTAGCTAACCACGCATTGAAACGCCTAGCAAAGAATGATTAATCCCAATATGCAGAAACTACTTTTTTTACATTTTAAATACATGATTTAAAGGATCGCTATTATCTATACTATTGAAGCTGGAACACCCCACATACGTATTTTGGGCAGCGATACAGCTGTTTGTAATGATTGTTTCATTTATAAATACGAGACAACATATATATGCAAATTAGAGCACATTCTTTAAAAGTTTTGTGAGGAATATTTTAGGGTTGCAAATTAGCAACCACGTTGACTAGTTTCAATTATTTAGACAAAAATTACTTGTAGCAAGATGGTTAATCTATAGTTACAGGCTTAAATGTACCTAACATTGACCATAACTTTAATAAATTATTTATAATACACATGATTTCGGATGTTAAGGTATTGATATATCGTATTTCAAAATATTTAAGTGGTTGAAATCTTTTATTGCTCCACAGCCTATGTTCTAGTAGGTATATTCTTCACCATGGAGATAAATTTGTGATGGCGAACATGTAATAGTCATGGTCGCCCATGTTAAGGAGCGTCCAGGTTTCTGGTGGATCTATAAAAGAGTAGGTTAGATTCTAGATTACATTTTTTGCTTAGGCTTAGGCTTACACTTAGCCGTAGGAGCACATTTTTAAAACGCTTAGGCTTAGGAATACGTTTAAATCCACTGTTACGCCCTTAAAAGTAAAATTGGCCGTGATCGTCGTATGTATTGCCGTAGTCAATACTTCTGCGATAGCACTGAGGTGTTTGAATTCCGTACTTGCTCAGACCTAATTTAATCGATGGAGAAAGTCCCCACGCAGCGTTTAGATTCTTACATTATCAGGCCCATGCATAGAACAAGGCCGGAACAGTAGTATAAGCATATTCCTAAGTCTAAACCTACACCTAAGCCTAAGCCTAAAGCCTAAGCGTATGGATGAGCCTATTCCTAAGCCTAAGCCTAAGCGTGTGGATGAGTCTATTCCTAAGCCTAAGCCTAAGCGTGTGGATGAGACTATTCCTAAGCCTAAGCCTAAGCGTATGGATGGGCCTATTCCTTAGTCTAAGCCTAAGCGTATGGATGAGCCTATTCCTAAGCCTAAGCGTATGGATGAGCCTATTCCTAAGCCTAAGCCTAAGCGTATGGATGAGCCTATTCCTAAGCCTAAGCTTAAGCGTATGGATGAGCCTATTCCTAAGCCTAAGCCTAAGCGTATGGATGAGCCTATTCCTAAGCCTAAGCCTAAGCGTATGGATGCGCCTATTCCTAAGCCTAAGCCTAAGCGTATGGATAAGCCTATTCATAAGCCTAAGCCTAAGCGTATAGATGAGCCTATTCCTAAGCCTAAGCGTATGGATGAGCCTATTCCTAAGCCTAAGCCTAAGCGTATGGATGAGCCTATTCCTAAGCCTAAGCCTAAGCGTATGGATGAGCCTATTCCTAAGCCTAAGCCTAAGCGTATGGATGAGCCTATTCCTAAGCCTAAGCCTAAGCGTATGGATGAGCCTATTCCTAAGCCTAAGCCTAAGCGTATGGATGAGCCTATTCCTAAGCCTAAGCCTAAGCGTATGAATGAGCCTATTCCTAAGCCTAAGCCTAAGCGTATGGATGAGCCTATTCCTAATCCTAAAGCCGAAGCCTAGCCTAAGACTAAGCCAAAAATTTTGTCTAAAGCTTAACCTGACTACAAGGGCCCATTATCACATGCGTTAGGCTTATGTTTTAGTCTTATGCTCAGCCCCAGGCTTAGGCTTAAGTGCAGGATTAGGCTGAGGCATATTGCCATGAGTGGTCTTTAGACGGAGGCACAGTTTCATATAAGTGGAATGTGCCTTTATGTCGATGGAAAAGTAAACAAGTACAGAAACTCTGTCTTAGGCGATGTGTATGTTCTCTAGCAGATCGCTTAGCATCTGTGAAGGGTGAACCAAAAATGGAGTCTTATAACCAATTCAGCCGGCTAATAGATCTGAACCGTAACAGTGGTATAAGCATATTCATAAGCTTAAAGGCCTAAGCAAAAACAGTCTAAAGCTCTATTGGCGTGTGCATGTTTTTGCAGCGAAACCTTGCACGTACAACTTGCAGGTGAAAATTCGGTCACAAAACAGCTTTGAAGTTCTTTTGCAGCTCTAAATAAGTCACTGGAATTGATGCTTACAGATTTAATTCCCACATGTGGGCGCAGCTTTAAGTGGTTTGAATTTCTTGCAGCTGCGTTTTGACTGGCTAAGCTGAAATCATGCTGTTACGCTTTTCGAAACAATCCAGACGTTTTAAATGTATTGCAGAAAATTGAAATGTCAAATTTCAAACTTATTTGATATTTCGCAGTCTACGGCGATGATGACGAGGCTAGTTTTATGTTTTAAAGCAGTAAATAGAAAATGTATTTCATGAAAGCGTTTTCAAATCACGAAATTTCGAGTTTTGCTGAACTGATAATTTAGCTTCCGCTTGATATATATTGCAGTTGTCTGCAAATTAGTCATATATATATTTATATCAAGATTCAGAATGAAGTGATATTTCCTTGCTAATACTTGCAGCTTCATGTATTTCGTCCAAGTTGCAGCTGCTGGGAATTCTCGCTGTAAAACCTTACACGTCCAACCATGATCTATACCTAGGCCAAAATTAGCGTGTGTGCATAATATCTGAGAAATTTTGTCAACTATAATAATGTTTTCAAAATTGTCTCAAACTTAACTCAGTCATGGTCATACCGTTTACAGAAATACGATACAGTTTCGTAACCGAAATTGCAGAAACATCCGGCAAAAAACCCACCGGAATCGGAGCCAGAGGCAGACCACCAATTATGCCCTGATTTGTACTAATGAATATTTGATCTTGCGCGTAGCAAAAATCGGAAACAAGCCTAAATGTAAACGTAAGCGTAAGCATAAATTGGCCCATGTAAAGATCAGGGGCGTAACGTTTTTCTGTGGGACTAGAATAGAATAAGCTTCAGTTTTAAGCTAATTTTTTGCTCGGCTCAGGCTTAGGCTTAGGAATATGCTCATTCTTACGCTTACGCTTAGGCTTAGGTTTAGGAATATGCTTATAGTACTGTTCCGCCCCTGTTCTTTACATTAGCCCATAAATTTAAGCCAAACGCAACATTAACTCTGAAAGAATGGCTAAACGTACAGGAACTCATATCATATAGTAGTATTTGGTTGCGCGATTTCCAGTATATTAACGAATCTACGACAATTCGTCGGCCGACAAAACATTGGCGCCCAACGCTCAACAGTGTCATAAAATTTGTAAATAAATCCAAGCATAATCCTATACTTAATCCTGAGCCTAAGCCAAAAGTGTGATGATGGGCAACGAATTGGCGAGTCGATGACATTTTGGATTACAAGTTATGGGTCGACGAGTTGCCGGACGACGAATTGTCGTGATACAATACTATCAAATTGAATGTTCAGTTAAATTGAACAAAGTTCGACTGCCAACGTTTTATTAAATGGACCGATTAATTCAAAATGTTTTTAATATTAACACATATATATTAACACACATATATTATATATATATATTAATTTATTTATTTATTTATTTATTTGGTAGCTTGTTTTACAGAAAATATATAACCGAAGTTAAAAAGGTATCGTTGCTGAAGGATGGTATAAGTTTAAAGTTTACTGGCAATAGATTCAGAAAATAGCGAATGTTTATTTTCTGCTTCATAGATGGTGTACTTTAAGGCATCTCTACTTCAACGGGCGTTTGGCCAAAACTTGTCGAATTTCTTAAATGTATGTATATTTGAGGTTCCCAGGATCAAACCAAAAATTGTTAACTACAGCCATGCGCGCGGTGATTTCAGAAAATTCGCACGCAATGAAAAACGCTAACGTGGCAAAACTTATATAAGAGAAGGGTGGCTTGGTCCATGTAAAAATCAGGGGCAGAACGTTTTTCTGTGGGACTAGAAAACAGTAAGCTTAAGCTTTAGACTAATTTTTTGCCCGGCTTAGGCTTAGGCTTAGGCTTAGGAATATGCTCATTCTTACGCTTAGGCTTTAGGCTTAGGCTTAAGAATACGCTTATAATACTGTTCCGCCAGTGTTCTTTACATTGGCCGGTGGCTTTGTTTCCGCTAAACTTGAACCATGTGGGAATTCCGCAGGCTAACCAAGCCAAGCCATACGTTTTCCAACATCGCCAAAAAAAGTTCTAACAGGGACTATGTCCCCTCAAGTATCACTTTCGAAGCTACAGGTAAGGATTTGATTAGGTCCGGTTTATAGAAATTGCTCGCCAATATCATCAGGAATAATTCCGTTGATGTAGTAATGCGATAAAGTCGCTTGAAGAGTTGCACTCGATAACCGTTTCGATATTCGGTGAAGTAATTTGATGACAAATAGCAACACCTGTAATAAGCTGTATGATTAAGGCTCAGGGTCCATGTATAGAACAGGGCCGGATCGTTTTCTGGAGAGGCTATAATAGAGTCAGTTTAAGCTTTGCACTAATTTTTTTGCTTTGGCTTCCGCCTAGGCTTAGACTTAGGAATAGGCTCATCGATAGGTTTAGGCTTAGGAATATGCTTATGCTACTGTTCCGGCCCTGTTCTATACATGGGCCAGGCTCCGGCTTGAGTTTGAATTCACCTTTTAGGTTTTCGGCAAAAGGCTAAGGAATAGTGTAGCAAGCCTCATCGCAAACCTAAGCCTACGCGTAAATGTGAGGAAAAGTGGACAAGAGCTGTATATTAAGATGCATTAGAATAAAGACACGCTCGTTGCTAAGCCTCGCGAGGCCCCATGTACCGGTCAACCGGTTACTGAAACCGTTGTTGGCGTCAAATCCAACCAAGCTTCCAAATAGAAAAATGCTGCTGATAGGTCGAAGGCCCTTACCTCGGCGACGAATCCCCTTAGGAAATTGGGGCTGCAAGCTTCGGCACACGATATCAAAAGCATGAATGAAAAATTTGAAGCAAAACTTACTACAGTGGGGCCAAAAATGTTAGTAGAATGCTCGAAAAATTTCGTTTCCAGCCCGCTTCCTCGACGCGAGTGGCGTCAGAAATATTTTTTGTTGCAACACTTACTTTTGGTTCAGTTGAAATGTGCATTACTAAAATGCAACTTGCAATAACAACATGCAATACAGACGCGCCAGCAATCAAAGCGCCGTGCCGATAAAACATCGATATTGCGCCTAATATCCACGTAACATAACTGATCAGCACTTTTAACATTAAGTATTTTTGACATAACCTAAAAACAAGAATAAAAAACAATGGCTGGGTTTCCTAAACCCTATTTAAGTACGACTTAGTACTTAAGTACGTGCCAAGTAATTACGTACCGATTTTGTCGTTTTTAAAAGTGTACTTAAGTTAAGTGAATACTTTAGTCGCTGACTAAATTTGATATACTACAAATTAACCGCTCAGCATACTAACCTTGGTATAATTGAAATTGTAGACTCATGTTACCTCCTTAGTATAAAGCAAAGTTCTTAATAGCTTTCTTGTCATGACAATGGCCGTTATTTAGCGCTTCTTTGGTTGTGCTCGAAAATTTAAGTATTTACTTAATTCGGCGACTTAAGTATAACTTAAGTAAATAATTAAGTAAGATTTCAGAAACCCATCCATTGTGATTTAACGATCAAATATTGCCTGTTGATTTCAAACAAAACTGTTATAAATTTTGCTAAAACTTTTAAAATTTTAAGTTCACCCGAAGCCTCATATATTTGAAAGTATGTCACTGAGTTGAGAACCGAAATACGGTTCACCTGGCGAAACCAAGAATCTATTTTAGCCAATCCAGAAGTGTTTAGGGGTCATGGCTAAATATGATTGGCTGAAACACACACATTGTTGTACCAGTTCTAAATTTCAACCAAAAAACAACTATTTTTCATGTTGTTGAAAGGTGCCTAAATTTAAGTGTTTATTATAAATCTGACGCTGAAACGTAATCTGAATGCAGTTTGTGTTGCTGGTAACAACACTGATAAAGTGCGCCCATATTCTCAAATATGTGTAGCACCTATTACCAGTTGGTCCAAAGTGTTGTAACGTTCGAAACAGAGTATGTGAAGATTAGAAAACGTGCTTATTCATTGCACTTCATTTGCGTCGCTCTTGTGCAAATTTTTAGACTCGCGGATGCCACCGTTCGATTTCTTCTGAATTCAGACAGCGTAGTCTCAAATGCGTATGGAAGTTATCACCAATTAGCAGAGTTCCAACCGGAACTAGATTATATCGGAAGCGGAATTTGGAATCGGAATCAAATTTTTCTGTCGGAACCGGAATCGGAATCTAAATCAAGTTTTAGTAATTCTATTAAAAAGTTAAAGGTGTATGACTTTTAACTTTTGAAGCAGTATGCCCGTTTTTGTTGCTGTTCACAGTTTCAGTAAAACATGTTTATATAGCTGACGAAGTACACGTAACAACTCGGAATATTTACTGAGAAAAAAACCATCAGAATAATTGAAAATGAACGAAACAAAACGAAGCGAGCAAAATCTAAGTTCAATCATCTTAAAAACCCGTGACCGAAGAATCAGAATACCGGCATCGGAACAGCAGTCAGCCGGAATAGGAATCGGAAAATCAAATTTTGCGGAATTTAGCCGGAATCGGAATTCCGATGGAACCCTGCCAATTAGCGACAGTTTTCCAAACTGACGAACTCGATGCAGTTGCAAAACCTCAAATTTGCTCACAAGCAGAACAAATCAAAACAGAAAAAATGACCGAATTTCAGATATCGCAATCCACCGGTTAATAATTACAAGTCTTTAGTCAATTGGTGATCGGTGCTACACACATTTGCGAATACGAAGAAAAATAGGTATCAACTGTGCTGTAAAATTCCGATGTAATCAACTCAGAGAGAGAATTAGTTTATTTGTGGTTATTTTCGAGTTAATAGCGGTAAACATTAATTCACTCTGAGCTGATTTAATTCTGCGTGAGTTGATTAATTAACTCAGGCTGACTTCAATCAATGCAGAATTCTGAGTTCTGAAAGACCTAATTCAGTGCACAGAGCCCTGAGCGGATTAAACTCATTCTGAGTTAAAATCAATTCACTGAAATTTAAAGTGTGGCGACAGTTGTCACACAGTCGAAAATATGACTTATGCGCTTGCGGTTCAGGAATAAATCTAGAGGTGACTTACAATGCAGCCGTTTTCTTAATAAAATTTGCACATGGCAACGGCGTGTCGGCATGTATACCCGCACTTTCGGCAAAAATCAAAGTCCAGTAACTCATTAACGATACAGGAATTAGCGTCGCGTAAAATGTTGCATTTTCTAAGTTCAGCCAACAGCTGAAATAAACTTTATTAGTCAGCCAGCTTTGCGCAATGTGCAAAAGTTAGTGAACACACAACAATATGCATGCAAATTTTCCGTCCACAGAACAATTATATTTGTGTTCTGAGAAAATATAAACAAAGCAATGCTGGAAAGTTGCCCAAAATACGTATGCGGGGCGTTCCAGTTTTAATAATACAGATGAAACAGTGTATGATCGTTTTACTAAAAACTACTTAATATTCCAAATCGTTCTGATTAAATCATTCATGGTCCACGTTTACTTTGACGGTAGAACAGTTTTTACGCGAGACTCCAATCGAGTAAGCTTAAGCTTTAGACTAAAATTTGTGCTCGGGTTTAGACTTAGAAATATGTTTTATACTACTGTTACGGCCCTTAATGTAACATTGGCATCAAAGTATTTGCAACAAACAGAACATGAAAGGAAAAAAGTACAACCTAGAAAAGTTTACCTTAAATCCGCACGGTAGTCGTCAAAGTTGTTCGCTGCAGTGATTCCTGCTATTGATCCAGATACCGCTGAAAATGTTTAATTTTCACTAAAATCGACGTCATTTACATTTTTTCTACTCTCTGAAAGCTTAAACTAACTTGATTTAAACTTAAGCTAACCCAGCTGTATTAAACTAAGTTTCTAGATGAACTTAACTAACAGGTTGGTTTACGCTTAGAGTAATTTAAAATCTTACGTATTTTTAGTGTAAGCTAAGCTTAGTGAACTCTCAAATACAAATAATTTCTGAACTGCATCTGTTACTTAAACCAAAAATAAGTTTACATAAACTGGTGTTTAACTTAAAAATATGTTAGTTAAGTAAAACTTAAAATTCTAGTTTAATTAGTCCGTCCAGCCATTTGAGTATTACCTAAACTAATATTCAAGCTTAGTTAAGCTATAATTTAAGTTTTAGTTTTTTAGAGAGTGCTTATAACCAACTTATACGATTATTTTAGACTCTGAGAACAAAGCCTAATCACAGGCAAAAATCTTCTAAATATGAATTTACTATTTCCACTTCAGATTAATAATCAAGTGTCCCCGCTTTCATCAGTGACACAAAACGCTCCCAAGCGCATAAATAATCAGTTGTTTTGTAAAAAATATTAAAATTAACTTGCGTTCAAATGTAGCAGTTTTTTCCAAACAACGTTTCTACGCTTTAAACCGTCCGCCAACAATACATACATGCATACATACATACATGGTAACTTGGCTATTCAAGCAATCATAAGTTTTTATCTTTCTGCTAATTTAGCACCTGAGAAGTTTCAGTTCAAAATGGTAATGGTATCTCTGCGAACCATAGGTTCAATTTGAAACTATTCTCTTAAAACATTTGGAACTGACTACAGACCTATTCAGCTAAACAATTTATCTATGCATATAAAACACGTTGGTGTTTTTCTAAGGATCCGCCGGAATTCTGTTCCGGCTGGAATTCCTGCCAATATTTAATTCCTGTTACGGTAAAATTTAAGTTCCTGTTGCAACACTGTGTGTTTACCTAAAACAACCAAAAAATATGCTGATTTAGAAATCATGTGACCAACTGAAAACATATTCACTGTTCTTAGGCCAGATTGTACGGATTCGGCTAACATTCCAGCAAAGTGAATCAAAGTAAATGCTTGTATCCCAAGCGCAGTCGCGTTACATGCCGTATTATTCTGAAAAAATATCAAATTCGTGACGAGTTAAATTTTATTTTCAATTATTTCCGTGCTCAGAACCAGGTGTTTAGACATCGACAACCAATGAAACTCTCAAATTGTTATCGTAACCGAGAGCAGAAATGACAAATAATGGCCAATGTTACTTTTAGGGCCTTAACAGTAGATTAAGCGTATTCCTAAGCCTAAGCCTAAGCCTAAGCGTTGCAAATGCGTTTTTCTATGCCTAAAAATAAGCAAAAAAAGTAGTCTAGAATGTAAGCATAATCTTTTACAGGCCCACCAGATACCAGAACAGCCCTAAACGTGAACATGGGTCAAAATAATAATCAAATTTTGCGAATGAAACGAGCCAGAAACCTGACGCAACTTTAGTACTTATGCCCGTATTCTAAAATGTGTGTAGCATCTATTATCAGTTGGTGATAGGTCTTGTCACTTACGAACCAGCGAATGCTGAGGCTCAAACTTTGGCACATTTTTCGCTTGTGATTTGCTCAACTCTTGTACCAATTTTAAGTTCAACAGCAAAGAGGTTTAACCCATTTCGCATAGGTACCAAAATTATTTTAATTTCTGGTTGATAAGAGTGTAAAAATTGTGACATGGTGTACATGTCGTAGCCCAAGTCGTAATTTAGCCCGATTCCGAATTGGGAGAGTCCAAGGCGTAATTACCACTTTGGCTAGCCCACGGCGTAATTCTTTCTATGCGACAAGTGCACGCCTTGTGATTGGTTACTACCTTAATGCCATACTCAAATACGATTGACTGTTGCGAATACTCTTTTCTGATTGGCTAACTAATCGCAACCTGTTGGCTATCAGTTTGTTTCACTGAGCAAAGTGGGATCAAGCACGATTGCGACTATCAATTAACCAATCAAAACACGCACAGCTTTATCAGACATGATTCCGCCTTGGGCTAGCCGAAGTCGTAATTCCGCTTTGGACTAACCCAATTCGGAACTGGGCTGAATTACGACTTTGGCGACGACATATACAAGTTTTTGTCTATGCACTACAAATGTTTCTCACTTTAAATGTAGTCGGATCAGCATTGATTACAATTAACAAATGAGCGACCAACAATCCAAGTTCGACAAAAAGTTGAAGTAAACGTTCCAGATGCCATATTCTGTAATGATATGCGAGTCATTTGGGCGTAAACACATTATTTAACATTGCGTATTTTGATGATTTTTGTTCGATACAAATTTTTTCGCAATGCCTCTCTCTCAGTATTATTGCCGTCTCCATCCATAGAACGCGCCCCACATACGTATTTTGAGCATCGTTTCAGCAGAAGAGTAAACAAAGTTTTTTATATAGCGAGTATATTATATTTTTACGTTTATCGTTCTACAAAAGAATTTGCACGTATAAATTCCCTAATCGAGCGAAGGCATTTGGTAATTGTTAAGTCACTTCCGCCATTGTTGATTTTATACCGGATTTCATATTTTTGTCGTTTGTTAAACACTTTAAGTACCCACACAATCCTAAGTGTTGTACCTGTGTGCATATGCGTTTTACTAGTAGACATTATTTCGTGAATAGGGTAGACTCGGGCCCCTAGCGAAGGGGGGCCAAGGGGGCTCAGCCCCTCGTGCAAAACTTTTGGCTCCCCCTAGAGAATTTTCAGCTTTGCTTATAACTCATTGAAAACCCTTGAACGCCCCCATGAAAATTTTTTATAGCCCTCCCTAGCAAGGTGGGCTGGCTACGCGCCTGGCGTAGACTAAATTGATTCAATATTATAAAAGATATAATGAGAGCAAGACTGTCCCTATTTGACGTTTCCTAGGCCCATATTTTCAAATATGCTACGACCAAGTTCGAAACTTAGCATTTTTTTACTATATATACATATATATATAATATATATATCTATATACATGATTTATTCCTGTACTTATGTGCCCTTTTTGATATTCGCCATTATAGGTGTTCGTTAGTTTGAAAACCTATCGCTAACTGGTAATTAAATGTTGTAGCAATGAATTGCAGCTGCAATTTATGATTGCGGAACTTTCCGCGTGCAACTTGCAGTTGCGAGTTTTCGTTACAAAAAACGTGCATTTATGAATACCGTTTAAGCGTTTTATTAAAATAACCGTACAGTTTACCTATTTATAAGAAAGAATGCTTGTAGTATTGAGAGTATAATCACGAGTAAAATACATGAGACACGTTGAAGAGCGCCCATTATTTCTGTTACAACTTCGGAATGAGGACTCTAGAAAACAAATCTATTGTGCTAGAGTCAATGCGAAGAACCGGGTCGTAACAGTAGTATAAGCATATTCCTAAATCGAAGTCTAATTCATAAGACTAAGCATAAGAATGAGCTTATTCCTAAAAGCGTATTCCTGTGCCTAAGCCTATGCCTAAACGTAAGAATGAGCACACGCCTAAGCGAACGCCTGAGCAACAAATATCAGTTTAAAGGTTGAGCTTGCACGATTACAGGTCCCCCAGAAAAACGTTGAGCCCCTGATCTTTATACGTGGGTTTCGGCTGGCAAGGTCCAAAAAAATTTACAAGTTAAGAAACATTCGAGATTCCAATTTAAATAGTCTTTAATACAACAGCATAACACATTAGATTGATGATGATTAGAACTAATATTAACATTTTCAGAGTAGTTTGTAAATTTAGATTTTTAAAGTTTCAAAGCATAATTTGTCTAATATTTAAAAACTGAAACTTACCAGTCTAGGAGTTTTAGCTAAAAAGAAATAAGACTCTGATTAAGTTAGCAATCTGCAAGTGAAATGTGTTATTGTTATACAGGCCTGTTTGACAGCAAATGTGCGGAATGTGGACCCCCTAGAAATTTAATGAAATCGTGCTAAATGTTTTGCGATGTCGGCCCATGTTACTTTAAGTGGCGTCCAGGTTTTTGGTGACGTGAGTTATGTTTACTCAAAAGTCCTAAATCGACTTAAGTCAAGGGTCGACTTGAGTTATGTTTACTCAAAAGTCCTAAATCGACTTAAGTCAAGGGTCGACTTGAGTTATGTTTACTCAAAAGTCCTAAATCGAACTGAGTCACAGATCGACTTGAGTTATGTTTACTCAAAAGTCCTAAATCGACTTAAGTCAAGGGTCGACTTGAGTTATGTTTACTCAAAAGTCCTAAATCGAACTGAGTCAACGGTCGAGTTGAGTTATGTTTACTCAAAAGTCCTAAATCGAGCTGAGTCAAAGGTCGACTTGAGTTATGTTTACTCAAAAGTCCTAAATCGACTTAAGTCAAGGGTCGACTTGAGTTATGTTTACTCAAAAGTCCTAAATCGAACTGAGTCAACGGTCGAGTTGAGTTATGTTTACTCAAAAGTCCTAAATCGAACTGAGTCAACGGTCGAGTTGAGTTATCTTTACTCAAAAGTCCTAAATCGAGCTGAGTCAAAGGTCGACTTGAGTTATGTTAACGCAACTCAGCCAATGCTAATTTATCACCTTTGACGCAAGGCGCAAGTTTATGATCAAAGAATCCAGTGGTGGTACACGTCGACACTGTTGTACCGCTAGCTTCGTATCCGGTGTTGCACGTTAACGTTATTGACATCGTTTCGAGGATATTACCATTTTTGCGTTGTATCGTTAGCTTTCCATTTTCTATTTCGTCAGGATAATCGTAACAGATGCCTGAAAAATTAATGAAGTAATAAACAACGTTAGTCTGCGAACTGACTGTCAAAATTCGCTGAGCTAAGCAAAACCACGACTGTTTTCAACAGTATTTAGAAGCAAATTGCACCCGTTTGACAGGTTGATGTGATAGGTGCTACACAGGGACGTATACAAAGGGGAAAACAAGGATATATCCCCTCTAAATTTCTGGAAAGGCTTGGAATAGAGGCACTTTTTCAGTCTGTAGAATAAACCCTGCCAAGGGGATTAAAGTTTGCCACGCGTAACGCTCGTATGCAAGAAACTTTTAGATAAAATCGAGAAAATAAGTCAACTTAACGAATCGCTGAAATGGTTTCTTGTTTACTAACCTGCACTTACCCTAACGTTAACTGGTAAACATGGTTGCAACATTCACAACCCTACACCTACTTCTCATATTTAGGATAGCGTCAGTTTGCTGTGTTGATCTTAAACGTTTCGCACCTGCTTATCGCTACGTATTCGTAGTTACGTAAATAATTTTGCATATATACTGTTCATCGTATTATGTTTCAAAGTATACAAATAAAAGTTGGAGAGCTGCCCAAAATACGTATGTGGTGTGTTTCAGCTTTAATAATAAAGATTTGATAGAAGACAAAGTCCCCCGATACTATTTACCAGTCAACACAGTTGCACACATGTGTAGATAACAGAACTTGGAAAAGTTAGGACATGCAATGTAAAGTACTTCCTATATGCACAAATTAGAAAGATATGTAGATAATACTTAATTAAAATACCGTACTGTCAGACTGGTTTACTCCTGCGCTGAAACGCTGCCCAAAATACGTATGTGGGACATTCTAACTTTAATATATCGATTATTTAGGCTGAAGCCTGTTTTGTAAATTCAGTCATGATGTTAGTATACAATCTTGCTGAACAAATACCTTGAAACAGCATCATCGTACCTCAAAAAATAAAAATACTTACGTTTACAAGGTGGCTGAGTCGCGCTAAACTGCGTTGACCCCAAACACATCGCTATCCGGTCACCGTCAAGCCCATATCCTTGTTTGCACGAATACGAAATGGAATCTCCTTCGAGGATTTCGTTGCTGTTGTTTCCAGTGATCATGTAAAAGCTTGCAGTATCGTCGGATTTAGGCGGTTCGCAAATTGCTAAACAAAGAAAATTTACTTTTTTACTAACGACACTATAACCTCGAATTGGGCCCGTAGCCAGTGGTGGCTCAGGCGAGACTAAGCTTTTTTCGTGGAAGAATTTTAACCCCAAAAGAAAATTTTCACATTTGTAAAGTCATCGAAATCCTTGAATGCCCATCCTGAAAAATGTTCAGCACCCTAGCAAGGTGAGCTGGCTACGGGTCTGCTTCGGATCTAAAAATAGTTAGAGTGGTTATTACAATCGGGAGTGTAAACTCCACAAACGAAGCGAGCCAGAAGCCAAACACCATTTTAGCGCTAAACTTTAATACCAAATCATAGTATTGACTCTTTTTGGGAGAACATAGGCCTGGGTACCCACTCGGATCCGCCACTGCGTGAAAAAACGGTCCGCCTCTGAATTAACCATGGGACTGTGTTGTTACGAATGAAAATATTACACAGTAAATTCCAATGAGTTGATTAATCAATTTAGATAGCGAGTTTAGTTATTTCTGAATGAATATCAGTAAACATTAACTTCCTCTGAGTTGAGTTGATTCTTACTCTGTAGTTGAGCGCTGACTGTGGACGAGTTGATTAATTAACTCAGAATTAATTGAATCGACTCAAAATTATGAGTTCTGATATTTTTAACTGAGACTCAGCGATTCAACTCGTTCTGAGTTAAAATGAACTCATTTAAATTTACAGTGTACACTAAACTCACGTTTTACCTTTGCATTCAGGAAACGCATAATCGTATGCTTTTGACACACAAGTCAGGATTTCTTCGCCAATAAGCTTGTAACTCGGATCACATGTAATTACCGCCGTTCCATTGATAATCATTGGTTTGTCACTATAATCAACACTGCCATGCGTAATTGAAACATCTGACGAACAGCCTGAAATAAACAGAAAACCGTTTTTAATCGCGTCGTAGCCAAAGGATGGGTCTTGGGTGCCTAGTTAGATCCATACCAATCCAAAACCAAAATAGTATTTTGTGGCATTTCTTATTCAGGTCAGATATTTCCATCACTGACGCCTGATACTAATTTTCGCCAATGGAACTAGGAATGTTCCAGGCTGTTTATACGCCAAACCTCGCTCAGTTCAAAATTTTGGCCACTACGTGCATGTTGATTTGTAAGAATTACTTAGCTAAATTTTGCCGTTGAGCTGACTATTTTGTTTGCAGCGTGCATTTTGCAATAAAAGTTGCAACTGCAAGCTTAAACACAAAAATTACCGACGCATTTAGGAACTGCAATATTGAATTGTCCATTTGATTGACATTCCATTATCACTGGATCTTCTTCGTATATTTTAACTGGACACGTATTTGTTGGTGGGCATTCCTGTGATTCTGAAAAATGATAGAACACGTCATTATTCTAAAATGGACATTAAAATATTTTTATTAATTTATCACGCTTGAATAACATTTATCATCCTGATAACCCCGTGTAAAGATTTAGGGGCGGAACGTTTTTCCTGGGGGACTGCAATAGAATAAGCTTAAGTTTTAGTTTATCCTTTGCTTACGCTTAGGCATAGACGTAGGTGTAAGCTTGTTCTACGCTTAGGCTTCTCTGTAAGCACGTTCTATGCTTAGGGTTAGGCTAAATGACTAATTCGTTCTCTGATTTGATTAATCGACTCGCCGGAATTTACACTGAACGTAGTTCGTTGTTAGTGGAGTTTTGATGTCGTTTACTATTAAATCAAAGCGTACTTTTTTGAAAATTTTGTCGTTTTATCACGTTGAACTGGTGGTATATTTTAAATGGTTTATAAAATGAAGTCGATCTCTCAACAGAGTACATTTACGTTATGTTCCGAACAATTACTAAAGGTTTTGTAAATAACAAAAACTAGTACACATAGTTGCGCAAATGTGCAACTGAACTACGGATTCTACGGCCCTAAACTATATTGTTGCCTGGGTCCCTAATATTAAGTCAACGAAATTAGAAAAGCAGCTTTTTGAAAAGCTGTTGCAGATATATCGTATAAATACATCCGAAACTATGGGTATTCTCAATGCATACAGCCTTAATTTGCATGCGTAACGTAAATAAAAATGTGTTGGAACGCTGCCCATAATACGTATGTTGGGCGTTCTAGCTTTAATATATAGATTGAAAACAATGAGGTGAAATTTATCAAAATACTGACAGCCGCAATTTTTTAAAATTCACACAAAAACGCTTGATTCGCCAGAGCTAAACGGCCATGACTACAGGTTGGAGGGAGGTGGGTACCCATAGGTACGGCCCTGACTGTTTATTATATTCCTAAGCCAAAACTACTCACCTGCCAGGACATACCCATCGTCACAAGTGACATTAACGGTCGTTCCGCTAATCAGCGGATCGCTACTTTGCAAAAACGTGCCATGCGTGGGTGCCACCGGATCCGGACAAATCTCTAAACGCAATAAATTTTACGTGATGTTGCAGTATAGGAGTGCACTAAAGAATATGTTCAGGAATTATGCAAACAAGGCTTCGAATTAAATACATTTCAATAACGATCACATAGCTGTCTTGTTAGTTATGTTCTTGGTTAGACAAATAAATAAATGAGCTGAAGTTGGAGGCAGAAAACATCAGACTAAAGAACAATTGTGGGCATGCATGATTTATATGTAAATACACCCACCCCTCTAACTGAACTTCAACTATGAAAATGCCAACTTGTCACTATACTCTCTAGAGAATCAGGGACCAATCGGAGAATTAGCGACCCCTCGAATAGATTACTAACCTTGATACAGTACCCAAATATTATAAAACAATTGCATACTTAATTCAGTAAAAAACTACACTATCAGATGAGCTCAGAATTTAAAATTCGAGTTCTTTAAATTGGAAATAATAAATTGAAATATGCTACTAACTTTCGCATTTTGGCGTTTTCGCATCAAACTGTCCAGAGTTTAAGCAGATTAGCGTTGGACTGCCAATCAGGTGGTGTTCCGGGTTGCAAGTATACGTTACTGTTTCGTCGTCTGTCACTGGAGTCCGAGAGGTACTGTAACTGCCGTCTTTTATCGACTCGGGGTAGCAGATTTCTTTAATAAAACAACCCTTTATTTCGGTTAACCTGTTTAAAGTAAATTGCTTCATGGTAACTTAATAACCTGTCCACTATGCCTTAACCTAAGCGGAAGCCCAAGCTTAAGACCAAATGTAAGCTTAAGCCCAAGTGTTACAGTTTCTAAGTCCCCCAACCTAAGCCTAAATATAAACCTAAACCTAAGTGTTAGAGTTTCTAAGTACACTGCAAAAAACGGTGAGTCAAACTGACTCCCACTCAAATAGGCTCTACGGGACTAAACAAACTGAGTCACTCAGTTTGTGTGGTCCCATAGCCATTAGAGCCTATTTCGGAGAAAGTCAATTTGACTCACCGTTTTTTTGTAGTGTACCAAGACCATATTTACAGGCCTGCTAACAAAGCTTTAAACTTAAAACACTAAACATAAGCCTAAGCGCAAACCTAATCCTAAGCTTAAATTTAAGCATTTCAGTTTCGAAGTCACCAGCCTCCCTGTCTACCAGTAAACAGTCTAATTACCACGGGACCGTAAGTTTAAAAAATTATGCTTTTTTAGCTTCCGAAAACATTAAAAAACCTGCATTCATTGAACTCGTAAAGCACGAACCAACGGCGCCGCATAGTCAGTCTTACAGCAGTGCTAAGTAAGATTTAGGGGCGCCAGCATGCGGATCAAATTGATCCCTAGACATCGTAAAATATTCGTACAGGACTCAGGAACCACGGGCGTCCACAGAAAATTACATTTGGGGGGGCATCGAATAATTCTGGAAGCCCCAACAATTGTAATTCAAGATTGTTTACATTTAGACCGAGTCTATTTGTGGGATACTAACCAAATTTGGGGGAGCGCACGACCTGTAATACCTCCCGTGACGACTGTCAGGAACGACCAAGTTTTAGACAATTAGACTTTTCTAAATAACTAAACTACTTAGTGACCCGAATAAGAGTGGGGACTGATACTTATTTGGCCTCTCAAGAGGGTACCCCCTTGTTACTAGGTTACGGACTGTTATTTATTTTCAACCCACTCTCCGCCGCCCTTCGTTACTGATGTATATCCGGTACTGCATTATTTGTCTTGTGTCAATAGCTTGAGCTATAATGCACGGTTATACTTAGGAATGTACTTTCAAAATTTAAGTACGCTTTAAAGTTTCGAACTCAAATTATTTGGTCCTGGAATCATTTATGCGCTACAATTAGGGTTAATTGACATTTATGGACTCTGATTATTGTTTAGAGATTATATCCGCTTACGGACACATATTAGGGATACGGACTCCAATTGATTCGGACTCAAATTGGGGACTACCCTCTCTTATTACCCCTCCCCCTCTTATTCGGGTCAATACAGTACTATGATTTGCATAAACCATCTAGGCGTGGATGTCTATGTTCTCAATGAAATGTTGTTGTAACTTAAACTGAAACTGCGCTGGCACCTCTGAGTATATAATGAACCCAAAAATCTCAAGCCTTCAGTCGTAATTAATGCGTTAAAGAAATTGTATTTACATTTAACTGTGAAAAATATGAACAAAACCAAGGCTTACTTGAACATAAAATTTTGTCCAATGACACAGTTGCGTTCCAACGCCCGTCCAGCTTACAACTGATCGCTTTATCGTTTTCAAGATGATAGCCAGGATCGCATGTGTACTGTGCGGTGTCACCAAAAATGTACGGTTTCGACGTTATTGTCAACGTTCCGTTCACAAATTGTGGTGGATCCGGACAAATTGCTGAAAATAATAATAAAGATTTAGAAAGTAGTGGTGTATTTGCAAAATCATAATTTGTCAGCAAACAAGATTGCTGCCGTGGATCAAGGTTTATCGTTGTCATTTTCGGTCCATGTGTAGAACAGGGCCGGGCCGTTTTCCGGAGGTGCTGTAATAGAGTCACGCCTAAGCCTAAGGCTAAGCCTAAGCGTAAGCCTAAGTCTAAGCCTAAGCCTAAGCGTAAGCCTAAGCCTAAGTCTAAGCCGAAGCCTAAGCCTAAGCCTAAGCCTAAGCCTAAGCCTAAGCCGAAGCCGAAGCCGAAGCCTAAGCCTAAGTCTAAGTTTAAGCCTAAGCCTAAGCCTAAGCCTAAGCCTAAGCCTAAGCCTAAGTTTAAGCCGAAGCCGAAGCCTAAGCCTAAGTCTAAGTTTAAGCCTAAGCCTAAGCCTAAGCCTAAGCCTAAGCGTAAGCCTAAGCCTAAGCCTACGCAGTCAATTTGAGCTTTAGACTAAATTTTTTGCTTAGGCTTAGGCTTATTCTTAGGAATACGCTCATCCTTACGCTTTGGTTTAGACTTAGGTGTAGACTGAGAAATATGCTTTATACTACTCTTCCGGTCATGTTCTATACATGGGCTGAAGATGACAACAATAAACCTTGATCGACGGCATTCTTGTTTCCCGACAAATTATGATTTTGAAAATGCACTAATACTTCTGTATTATATATTTTTTAGTCCCATTGTTTGAAAATTCAAGATTGAGGAATTAATGCAATCGTATAAATTGCCAATTTAAATAACTACGCTGTAAACAGGGGCACAGCACATTATCCCAAAGCCTAAACCTAAGCCTAAGCTTAAGAATGAATCTATAACTAAGCCTAACATCGAACTCTACCGTCCTAAGCCTAAGACTATGCGTAAGCGTAAGAATGAACATATAGCTAAGCCTAGCCTAAGTAAAAAATTAATCTAAAGCTTAAGATTATTCTATTGCAGTCCTGCAGAAAAACGTTCCGCTCCTTATGTTTATATGGGCCTGCCCAGGCAGCTTTCGTTGTTGGTTACGCTCCTGCGCCTTTGGTTACAAACTTTTAACCTCAAGGAAGTCTTTATAATTTAAAAGAAATTCCGAGCAGTGAAGTCAGTTGAACATTTTAGCAATATTTGGCACTTTCACAATTTCGGTAGCGCTTTGTAATTGCGGTTATCAAAATTACACAAACAAAAGCCTATAGCCAGGTCATCTTCATAGACGGTTGAAAAATTTTTCACTATTGTCCAAAATGAGAGTTTTTGATGACTTACCAGCAATGCTGAAAATTTCTTGATTTGTCCTAAAATTCTTTCAAGCGGACTTAAGCCCAGCGTCCCTTAGCTATGGGCTCGCAGAGTGGTGGCATTAGATTTCTATTTTAGCCAACTCAAATAACTTAAACTACTGCATTAGGCAGAAGCTTAATTTAATAAGCCGACTATTTCAAGTATATAAAAGTGCTTTCCTTCTCGCTTGAATCCATTTTCCAATAAAGCCAAGAAATTTTACCTTATGATACTATAAGGCCAACTAACACAGTAGCAAAGCAGCCTAATGGGGAGGGGAGCAGGTAACCGGCTCGTGCCACAAAAAAGTCAAAAAATTTCTGAGTGACTTAGAATTTGAAAATTTTTTTAAATTTTAAAATATCCTTAATTATTATATTAAAATTGCATTTGACTTTTCGTTCGCTTCGCTCACGAGGTTTCGTCTACCATACTTTATAGCGCGCTCGATCGTATTTGATCCGTTGTGATTTTTGTTTTGGATCAGCTACTGCTACGCCGCCGAAATAATTTCAAATTTAAAATTTGAGTAAAATTTAATCAAACTCTACCGTAGCATGTCGGAAACGTCCCAGAATATGCGCCGGACGCTAAACAAGTTGTCACATTGCTGCCAACCAAATGGTACCCAGGATCACAACTGTGCGTCAGTGTTTCATCTTCGATGGTTAAATTGGCTGATTTGACGGTCATTCCGTTGTTTGGCGGATTGACATCGGGACAAATTTCTAAAAATACAATGAATGCATCGATTACAATCACTTGCGTACGGTATTAATACGAAAATTCACCACCCGGCAACTCGGCAACTCACATTTTGTAAACGCCGAAATGTTATATACTCAACAATTCGTGTCTCATCATTATGCTTAGGCTTAAGGGGCCATGTATAGAACAGGGCCGGAACAGTAGTATAAGCATATTCCTAAGCCTAAGCCTAAGCCTAAGCCTAAAGCCTAAGCAAAAAAATTAGTATAAACCTTAAACTGACTCTATTATAACCCCTTCGGAAAACGATCCGGCCCTGTTCTATACATGGGCCGGCTTAGGGTTACATTTTGGATTATGCTTCGAGTTATTAGTAGACTTTCGGACACTGTTGTGCGACAAGTTGTCGGGCGACGAATTGTCGTAGATTCTTTGCGTGTAACTTTCGTACTGGTTGCTCGGTGTTAGTCCGGTGTGCTGTACTGATCTGATTTAAAAATACTATTAATATCCGGTTTGATACCGAATGCGGAACCGATATCACTTCCCAAAGACACCAGGCGGATTTTTGAACTTCGGAGTTTGTAACATCGCAAGCAATTTGTTTGTTTAATTGCCTGGGCAAAACGAAGCCCTAACTGATGCCTGACCCGGTCCTAAACCGTAAAACCCAACTTAGACCATATTTTTAAAAAACAAATAGCTGAAAATCTTCTATTAGTAAACGTTATTCTTTAAATCATAAGTAAACAAATAAAACTAGCAAACAATAAAAACTTTTTATGTTTTTAAACCTAAAAACATATTCCCTAAAATTTGAACCAACATGTTACTTTTACCAAGAGTGCATGATACAAGAGTGTGCAACTGTTGGCGTCCCTGCATGGTACAAAATGTACCACCAGGTATTGCGTTTTTGACCGACTCCTCCTAATTTAGAAAGGGTACAACTTGCACAACCATGGCATTGTACGTATACGGCATCAACAACGTTCCGCTTTAATTTAGGGGCATTACATGTGATAGCGACTCCTCTAAACAAAGGAGATCGGACAGAAACGCAACGCCTGGTGGTACGTTTTGTACCATGCGGAACTCCAAGAGTTGCATACTCTTGTATCATGCATTCTTGCTTCTGCTGACAAGAACATGGCACAATTACACCCATACATGCCGTACTTTTACAAGACGGTGCGTTCAACGAATCCCACGTTCCGTGTAGTTGACACTGAAACAAATATCGACCAACCAAGTGATATCCATTGTTGCACTGATACGTTGTAGTCACATTCTCGATGTACGGAACGGAACTTCCGGCGTGAATTCCGTTTGCGATATCCGGCGGATCCGGACAGATTTCTAATGAAAATATTTGTCGAATTATTTTCAATTAAACATCACACAAATCGTTTCCGACATGTAGATTAACAAGAAAAATGTAACTACACAGTGAAAAAATGGTGAGTCAAATAGAACTCTCTCGGAAATCGGCTTTTCCTGACTACATCAACTGAGTCAAATTCCGACTCCACCAGAGTCAAACGTGCGACATAGTGAATCGAATTTGACTCTTGTCGAATTTGAGTCAGTGTGTGTAATCAGGAAAAGCGTATTTCCCAGAGAGTCGATTTGAATCCCCATTTTTTGCAGTGTATGAAACAGGCAATTAACCAGAGCCTGAAGTGGATCGAGGGATATATTCACTGCGAAATTTTATGAACGACTTCAAAAATTGCAAATTTTGCAGGCTGCAGAAAAACTTGCAGATGTTGAAAAAATTTTCTCGCTCGGTACGCCAGCTCGAACATTTGAGCCAGTTATCTTCACTCGAAATGAAATTTTAGCTACGCCGCAAGCAACAGTCAAATATACGGCACCAATGCTATAGAATACTGTAGTGAGTGCAAGCTGCTATGAAATTGGTAGTGAAAATATGAATATTTTTTCACGTTTGTCAAGTAGGGAACAATAATAATGGACATTTTGGAGTAGAATTCAAGTTATGATGAGAATGTAAGCTGTAGAAAGTACTAGTAATTCGTAGTGGCACACATCTTTGGAATTACATTTTTAGGAATTTCATTTTTGGAATTAGATTTTTTATGAATTACATTTTTGGAATTACTGTATTGACCCGAATAAGAGGGGGATCCCCATTTTGAGTCCCGATCAATAGGAGTCCGTATCCCTAATAAGAGTCCGTAAGCGGAGAGTCCCTAAACCCTAATTAGAGCGCACTAATGACTCCAGGACCAAATAAAGTTGAGTTCGAAACTTAAAGCGTACTTAAGTTTTGAAAATAACACTCCAAAATCCAAAGTATAACCTTGCATTATAGCTCAAGCTTTGGATGCAATGCAAATAATGCTTAATTCAACGGATAGTTGCAATACCGAATATATATCAGTAACGAAGGACGGCGAAAGGCGGGTTAAAAATAAATAATAGTCCGTAACCAAATAACAAGGGGGCACCCTCTAGACAGGCCAAATAAATATCAGTCACCCTTATTCGGGTCACTACAGTAGATTTTTATATTTATAAATTACATGTTTGGAATTACAATACACTCTATTTTAAGCCTTTGATTTTAAGACAATCTTACTGTAGCAAATTGGTTGCGGTTGGGTAAAATTGCCGTTTTCATTACAATTCTGATACTGCGCTCCGACTAAATGATAACCTTGATCGCATTGATTTGTTACCGTATCCCCGTGAATAATTAGAGACGACGCAATTGTCCACGTTCCGTTGTTCAGCGGTGGCGGATCGTTGCATATAACTGCAGGAAAATTAAACGACGTCTGATGGATCAGAACAGATTTAAAGGCATATTATATTCGCTGACTTATTATTTTAATATAATTTAAAGTTTCTACGTTGTTTGATATTTTATAAAGTTATTGAATACCATGCAGAACATACCAAAAAACGGCTTATGTAAAGAACAGCTGCGGAACAGTACTATATGCTTATTCCTAAACCTAATACTAAGCCTAAGCCTAAAGCCAAGCAAAACAATTAGTCTAAAGCTTAAGCTTATTCTATTCTAGTCCAACACAAAAACGTTCCGCCCCTGATCTTTACATGGGCCAAAAAACTGAGGTCTCGTACATTCGACCCACAGTTCTTGTAATTTAAAGAACAAAGACGACCTTGTACCGGCCCCGTAGCCAAGGAGAACCAAGGGGCACTACCAACCTGAAACATGTTTGCCCCCCTAGAAATTTTTCAACCTTGCTTGCAAGTCAATGAAAACTGTTGTATGCTCCACCTGAAAAATTTAATACCTACCCCCTAGCAAAATGAGCTGGCTACGGGCCTCTCTCGTACATCTGCCGCACAGTTTTTGGCATTTTTTAATTTTTGACTTGATCTAGGTTTAGGGCCCATATTCTCAAACGTGTATAGCAGTTATCATCAGTTTAGCAAAAGGTTTTAAAACTCACTAAGTGTTGTAGTTGTTGAACTAAAAACTGGTACACGAGTAGAGTAACTGAAATGCGAAAAATTGCAGAATTTTAATCCTTAGCATTCACTGTTTCGAAGCTTACAAGACCAATCACCAACTGGTGATAGATGCTACACTTGAGAATAATGGCCTAGGTGTAGGCGTAAGATTTAGGCTTTGGGCAAAAATGTGCTACATTTCTACCCTCATCGTTTACTGGTTCTTAACCTAAAACGCTCATCACCAACTGGTTAATAGATGTTACACACGTTTGAGAATACGGGTGCTCAGGCGATAATTTATAGCGAATTTCTCGGTTTTACAATTTAGTAACTATTTTACAATTTAAATTTTTTAATTATTTAGACTTTTTTAAAATACAATTTAAATTTTGTTCACGCTTACTCTTACAAACAGGAGCCGCTTTGTCGTAATGACCTGCAAACAAGCATTCTAACGTGCCATTACCCACCATATGCCATCCAGTGTTGCACGTGTAATTATAATAAATGTACTCAATTACAGGCACGCCAGCAAGTGAAACTTGGCTTGTTCCGTTGCCAACCGCAGGGGGCGGATCACAAATTGCTAAAAGTACATTAGATATTACAAAAATATTCAATTAAAATTCAATGAAACTTGATACAATTAATAAAAACTAGTAATCTGCAGGTGCACATACGTGCAACTTTCAAGTGTATAAAAATCAACACTTAATTTGCACATCTATTAATTCAGAAATAACCAACTCGCTAGCTGAATTGATTAATGAACTCGTTAGAATTTCCAGTGTTTGTCTCCAAGGGCCGAAGGTTTAGTCTCGAAACGGAAAGAGCGTATTTTTTATGCCCTGCATAAGTCTTAATGAACGCTTTGCATAACGAATTAACAACATTTTGCAGAATCAAAATTGTAAATTCAATACCTATACTTTTGTTCTGTTAAAATACAATTTTACTAATAATGTTTTTCTAAATAAACGTCTAAAAAAGTTTAAACCAGTCTAATTTCTAGCGAAATGTGTGATCAATTAAGGTTGGTGCTGTGCTTGTCGTACGGCGCCGGACGACAATATGCAATTTCACAATATCATGCGTACACCAGGTGGAGTAGTGTGTAGACACTAAAGCCAAAAAAGCTTCAATGACCATCACACTAATTGCAAGTGAGTAAATACTTTCACGGTGATGCCTATACAATTTTAATATTTTATTGCAATTTCGACGATATCATGTGTACGCCAGGTGACTTTTGAGAGGGTACACTGTAAATTGCAGTGAGTTGATGTTAACTCAGAACGAGTTGAAACCACTCAGAAGCCTGAGCGTTGAATTTGGTCTTTGAGAACTCAGGTTTCTGAATTGATTGAACTCATTCTGAGGTAATTTAACAACTGACTCGGAAGTAAATCAGCTCATAGTGAGTTAGCATTTACTGTTATTAACTCAGAAATTGCCGAAAAATATCTAATTCACTCTCTGAATGGATTAGTCAACTTATCAGAATTTAAAGTGCACTGTAAATTCCGGTGAGTTGATTAATCAACTCAGATAACGAATCAGTCATTTCTGGCAATTTCTGAGTTAACACCAGCAAACATTACCACACTCTTAAATGATTTAATTCCGTGTGATTTGATTAATTAAACTCAGAATGTGTTCAATAAATTCAGAATCCTGATCTCTAAAAGTCCTAATTCAGGGTGAGTTGATTAATTATCAAGTCACAACGAGTTCACATACTCAGTAATTCAACTGATTCTAATTTAAAATCAATGCACTGAAATTTACAGCGTTGAATTAATAAAGCTTAAGTTGGCTCAACTTTCAAACACTTCAACTGGTTCTGTGTTCCTTACGTTTACAAACTGGCGGTGATCCATCGTACGACCCTGTGTGAGTACAATTCAAAACGCCGTATCCTACCAGAGAATGATTTGATCCACATGAGTAGGTCAAATATTGACCTTCGTATACTGGAACGGATGACGCTACCACGGTTCCGTTACCAGGTTGCGCAGGATCTGGACACATTCCTGTAAAATTAAAAAAAATTAATTAATTGTGTAACTTTTAAGTTATTTTTGGCTATTTTTATAACTGTAACAATTCGTAAATTTGATATTTTTGCAGGAACCAAATTCGTGCGAAGTGCGAAGCACGGCAATTCGAACCAATCAATTGCTGAAGGATTTACACGATGAAATGTTAAAGAAACAACACTGCAAATCCCAGTGAGTTGATTTTAACTCACAATGAGTTGAATCACTCACTTGAGTTAGGACTTTCAGAACTCAGAATGAACGAAACTATTTATAAATCGCTCAGAATAACGTCAGTTAAAAATACTGGTGTAAGTCTGAGGCGAGAAAATATAAGTTTTTTCTGCGAGTGACAACGAAATTAAAACTAAAACCTTTATACAGATTTTCGGATAAGAAGTTGTCGAAGACAACATTGAAACTATTAGTAAAAGTCCAGCATTTTTTCCGCAACTGCGTTTAGTAGTTTTTGACGTTTTATTAATACACCAGAATATATATGCCATACCGATAACTCTCATGTTATCACAATTGTAAAGTTTACTCTAGAGATTTGTTTGCTGTGTTTGATTTTTGGGGTGCTGCAATTTCATATGAATTCAATCATACGTTCAGGTTAAACTGAAACAAATCGCTGCACTCTGCAGTTATTAACAGTTCGTTCACCATATGCACATATTTAGTATTGCTGCGGGCTTACTTGGTAACTAAGATGATAATTTTTTTTATACCTAGGTAACTGACCTTTGGTGAGGCCTACAATGAGCGAAGCTGCGAGTAATGCTTCAACGGACGACCGAAACTCCAGTCATAATCTCGGCGCAGTTGGTAGCAAGGTGCCGTTGGGGTCATTTACCGGAGCAGTGCAGCTGATTGGCTGCACGAATGTGCTACAGCAGCAGGGATGCCAATATTTTGTTTTGCTAACTTAGCATTCAAACCTCTTCAATTAATATAGTTTAAACTATCACGTTGGGCTTGCTTAATCTCTGAACTGTATTATTCGTGTCCTTAAATGGGTTGACATAAAAAATTATCAGGACCATATGCACCTGGAAGCAAGGACGGATCCAGGGGGATGGGGGGATGCATCCCATCCCACCGGCTGCCGAGTGTAATATTTTTCCAGGAACAAACTAAAATAATGCAAATTTTTGTTCCGATATATCTCAAATTTCACAGTTGTTTAAGAAACTCAGCACAACTGACTTTCTATATTCGTTGAGAAGTTTTAAAATGCGTCTGGCTTTTCGCTCGCTTTGCTCGCGAGTTCAGAGCTCCCAACCTGGTGGCTACAATTAACAACAATAAGTAATAAAAGCATATAACAATCGCATACTATAACAAGCCGGTTCAGAATAATCGTACACCGCATTCGCTTGGCAAGTAAGTATTTGCTGTCCAATCAAATGATGAGTACTTGAACAGTTATAAGTTGCGTTGACGCCGGCAAAAATAGGTAAACTTGATATAGTAACGGTTGCATTTGCAATTTGAACCGGATTCGCACAGTACACTGAAATTTTGAGCAATTAATGTGGTAAAACTAATTTAAACAATGTGTCATAATATTTTGCAAGTCGACGCCATTATAATACTGTTTAGGTTAATAGGTCAACGCTAACGTTTTAAGCATACGCGACGTAAGCGTAGACGCTCGCAGGTATATTTTTCTGTGCTGACTGTAGTGATGGGCATCGGATATTTTTTTCGTATTCAAATATCCGGCAAGAATTCCCGGATATTCATCCGGATATCCGAAATTATTAATTTTTACCATTTCAAATATTCATAATTTAAATTTTAACTTTTTTAAGGTTCTGAACGTAGTTTTTGATTGTTAAACACTTTATTTAGCTCGTAGTTCTTACTGAAGCTGCCCTGAGAGCAAAATTATGGCAATGAACACAAAAGAGCCCTGGAATGTTTTCATGCAATTGCTTAATTCAGAGCAATGGTGTGTGACAGAAACAAAAATTGCAACACCAAAGTCTGATGGCTTTGATACGATGCTACGACTTGGTAGGATGCCTAAACTGAATTGAACTGAAACTGATTTGCCTATTAGCGTGTTTTCCTCAACCGATATGTGGTGTTTAGTTCAGTGGAAATCACTGAAGTTTCTTTCAACCGTAGTTTTTGCTCGACTGGCCCGGAGCGGTCGCTACGGCTTTGGTTTGCAACGAATAATTCAAAGCGATTAAACTCGTGCCACTGCTATAGACACATCTAAAGTTATTTGTTTCAGTCGACATATGGCAAAAATAGGGCCAATGTAAAGAACAGGGGCGGAACAGTATTATAAGCATATTCCTAACCTAAAGCCTAAGCATAAGACTAAGCCTAAGCGTAAGCCTACGCAAAGCAAAAAACATTAGTATAAAGCTTAAGATTACTCTATTGCAGACCCACAAAAGAACGTTCCGCCCCTGATGTTTACATGGGCCAAAAATATTATTGAAAAAATGTACATTTTGGTTTCGTGTAAATTGTCAGAGGATCAAAAACTTTTAGATTTGAAGTAAACTACGAGTTGACTTAATTGACGCTATATTATATTGCGTTCTGGATAACTGTTATTTAAGCAAACTTAGTGCAATTTGCCTCAACTCTGTGAACTGCGTCAGAACGTACGTAAATCAATTTCTAACCTTTGCTTGTCAAACTTTAATGAAACTATCGGATACGCTTATAAGTCGTAGCAAATAGAATTCTTAAAAAATACAAATTTTCAGCCCGAAATATTTTGCCGACTGATGTGACATTTTAACTTAAATTACAGCTTAAAA
Organism: Enoplolaimus lenunculus; assembly: GCA_030248215.1. NCBI lineage: Eukaryota > Metazoa > Nematoda > Enoplea > Enoplida > Thoracostomopsidae > Enoplolaimus > Enoplolaimus lenunculus. The sequence goes on along the minus strand of JASANG010001737.1, from coordinate 519,263 downwards.
ACATTTTCAAACCAGATTATGCTTTTTTGAAGCGTTTTTTATAAAAATTTTGTTCATAACTGAACGTTTCGTATCGATAAAAATTACTCATTAAAAGCTTTGTACACAAAGGCATTTCGGTAATCACGATATCCTGATATCTGGTGCCCATCTATAATCAGAGCCCGTATTCTCAAATACGTATAGCACCTATCACCAGTTCGCGATAGGTCCTGTACCTTTGGCGCCAGCGCATAGTGAGGTTCAAAATTCAGCGCATTGTTTGCGTTTGAGTTGCCTTACTGCTGTACCAATTTTGAGATCTGCTGCAATTGCAGCACGTCGTCAGTTTGAAATCCTATCGCTAACTGATGATAGGTGCTATACACATTTGAGAATATGGGGCCCTTATCACATTATAGTCATTGCACCGCGATGTTTATGCCAACTACTGATGATTCCTTATAGGTGTAAAATTTACTGTTAATAAGACTACGGATTGCGCTTTACATGCCGCTCGCCGCCGTGCGTCGATGCGCGGCACCGAAAATTTTTCTATTATAAAATCTACCCAATTTTTTTCAGCGGCGTTCGGCGGCTCATGGCGGTGTCTGGCACAGTAAAGTAGGTATTGCACAACCGTATCTGTTTAACGGTTAGTACAGGTTTAAAAACTAAAGTATAAATTGTTTTCGTTTAAAATTTCATTACGTTCACACGATGGGGTTGCGTAGTCGAATTGACCCCAATGCATGCAGGTTAACACAGGTTGACCCATAAGAGCACGACTCGACGGGTCATCGCACGTGTATGTGACGGTTGAATTTTCAACTACTGGCGTTGTACTGTTTACGTGTGATCCGTACGCAATTATGTCTGGATAACATTTTCCTGAATATAATACAAAACAGAATTTATGTTAGCATTTTAAGCCAAATACTATTAACTAGCTTTGATAAATAAATATCGTTAAGTTTCCAAATGAATATATGCTTGGTATAAATCGGATTAGACACGAGTGAAGCAAAACCGCGTTACATGAAAATTTGTATATAACATTAATTCAAGATTATAAATTTATTATAATTATAGTAACATGTGTGTAATTGGTAGAGGTGTATCGCTTACTTAGCTAATCAATATATATAGATGTTCCTCCAGCTCTCGAAACCGGTATAATTTCATTTTAAATCATTCCGGCTTCTTGAGTCAAGCCCTATTCACACGTGCAAGTTTTTGCAGCAAAAACTTACATATGCAACTTGCATGCGCAAATTTGGTCACAGAGCAGCTTTGAAGATCTTGCAGCTGCAAATTATTTACTGGAATTCGTGCTATTAAGTTTAATCCTTACGTATGAACGTATTTGCAAATCGCTTGAATTTCTTGCACCTGCATTTCGATTTGGGAATCGAAAGACATGTTGGTGAGTGCATCTAACTCAGCTGAGACTTTTTGAATTTGTTCAAAACGCTTGAATTAATTCAAATCTCTATAATGTTTGATATTTCGCAGTCTACAGCTATTGTGACGTCGCTTGTTTTTCAATTTTAAGCACTAAACAGAAATCGGGTCGGTAAAACTTGCAGATGCAAGGTTTTTTTCAAAAATTCATTCGAAGAATTTGCAGCTGCAATATAATTATGGTTGATATGCGCCAAAAATTTATTCATATGCAAGAATAGCACTGTAAGTCGAATTAATTCATCATCATTGGGCGGTCATTTGCCAATTATTCACATAAATTCATGACAAGATTCATAACGAAAATGATGTTTCGTTGCAAATACTTGCAACTGCAAAAAACTAATACAAGTTACAGATGCGAGTTCTCGCTGCTATAACTTGCACGTGTTAATTGAGCTTTAGAGGAAAATTATTTTTTGTATGTAAATATTGCTATGTGGTGGGCAAACAATGAACGGATGAAAGGTTATGGTTTGGGAGTAAAACTAATTACTGGTTGAGAGGGAACGGTCAAACTAATCACATACCTTTGTCTCAGCGAACGCTTAGGGTGGCACTATACTTGTCGTGCGACGCCGTCCGACGCCGTTCGTCACCAAACGGTATCTTACGTGAGTAATTCACGTACGATACCGCACGGTGACGTATGGTGACGGACGTCATAAAACGTATAGCACCACCCTGAGTACATCGCATTAAATTTTTTTCCACCGCCGTTCGGATGATAGCGTCTTTATCGACCCTGCGGATGAACCTCCACACTAAACTCATGCAAATTCAAAAACAGTATAATGAATCTATCTAATATTTAAATAAAAAAAGCACAAACGCTGAATAATTACGTTTACAGGTTGGCTCCGGATTATCATGGTAGCCAGTCGATTGACACGTCAGCACTGCGGTGCCAAAAATTTGGAAATCTGTGAAACAAGTGTACGTTATGGTTTGACCTTCGTATATCGGTGTTGTACTTTGTACATACGTTGCATTCGCTACCGGAATCGGATCCGGACATATAACTAGAAATAAACAACTCGTACACAATAGAAACAATTGTGACCTGTGAACTACAAAAGCAACAGCGTCCCCACGGGTGGTATTGGGGGGGTCATGCATCCGAAATTTGGCTGTTCCCCCCAATTTTGATTTGCAATTGTATGGGCCCCCCGAAATCATTCTGTCCCCACCCAAATATATTTTTCTACGGACGCCTCTGTACAGAAACCGATAAACAAACCGCAATGTGTGGCATATGATGCGTACTAAATTCTAAGTTAAGCAGTACCATACAGAGCCGTTGACACAGATTTTGTTGCAGACGTCGTGGGGCTCACATCCACAACATACGGATCAACGGTCCGCTGTTCTAACCACTGAGCTACAGTAACCACGCAAAATTTTCGCTACAATAGCTGAAAATTGTAACATGGTGTAATTACGCAAGTTACTGCGCAAACTGCACGCTTACAAAACGCACAAGTAATAGTTGTAGCACGGATTTGCGTTCTGCCGCCGAGATATGAACGCATCCTTGAATTATTATGGAAGTTGCAAACAGAGCTGTATGCTAAGACTGCACAGGGGTCATGTATTCCCTCATTGGCTAATGTGGAGGACACAAAGATGTACTCAAAGTGGGTATGTCCCAGATAATTTTCAGGAGCATGGCATAAATAAAAACCCTACGATCAAAATTTGCGCTGGCTATAGCAGTCAGAAGATGCTGGTATAGATCCGCGTCTGTCAGGCGTTTTGGTCTGTAGGACACTCCACCACCCCCAGGCTCTGATTGATCACACGATGGACCAATTTACCGGTCTCCTGAGCCTTACTTTTACAACGTGGACGTCCGGTATTGTAGGTGCCGGATTGTTGGCACGTTAGCACAGATGATCCGACCATGTGGTATCCCGGATTACACGTGAAAGTAATTTGCATCGGGCGTATAATAGTTGACAGCCCAGGCGGTGATGTAGTGACCCCACCGTTTGATGGTGCCGCAAGAACAGAGCAATTTTCTAGAAACATAACGTATCCGCCAGTCAAAATAATCTCCGAGGGTCGTTTCGGTGCACAAAGCAGGAGTAATGTTGGCAGCATTTTGGAAACTGGGGGTTTTGCTCTTGTAATTCCTCGCAGGGCACTCGTTGAGCTCGGGCCCGTAGCCAAGGAGGTGGGGGCAACAGGGTACAGTTTCTATCCTGGAAAATTGTTGGCCGGCCGTAGAATAATTTCAACCTTGCTATAACTATACAAAAAGCTTCTGAATACGCTCTTCCTGATACATTAACCGTTAAGTAATGTATGGACGAGCATGTAGCGTCGGTGACGAACGGCGACGGAGGGCGCCTGACGTCATCAAAAGGATAGCGCCACTCTTATTATTAGTTTTACATTGTTGGCCGATAAAACACTGATGTCTCCATAATGGGAAACACTATCACTGTAAATTCCAGAGTAGTTAATTTTAACTCAGAATGAGTTGAGTCCTCGCAGAACTGTGAGCTCTGAATTAGATTTTTCAGAACGCAGAATACGGAATTGATTTGACTCATTCTGAGTTAATTCATCAAATCACCCGGAATTAAATCAGCTCAGAGTGAGTTAATATTTACTGTTATGAACTCAACAATAACCAGAAATAACAAAATTCTCTCCCTGAGCTGATTCATCAACTCATTGGAATTCACAGTGATAGTGCTCCAGCAATCAATTGCGGATCGAAAATTTGTTATACTTATGCATTCAGGCTGTTGAGTCATCGTCCCGTCAATTTGGCACGTTGCAGTATCCGGGCCGAACATCACAAAACCGCCGCCATAACACGTATACGTAACCGTCATTCCGTCATATATAACACCGGATGCTGGACTCCTGGTCGCGTACAAAATGTCAACATAATAGCAAATTTCTGAAACAAATTGTAGAAGAATTCTTTGAAATTGTGAAAAACAATATTTCGAAACTTTTTTTACAGGTTTTAGAACAATACCCAGCTGATGCTAAGATCGTATAAGACCAACAGATTTATCGCTCGTTGTGCTTGTTTGCGAAAAAAATTTTACATGAGGTTATAGCCAAACCAAAAACAGCCGGAATTGCACTGTAAATTCCAGTGAGTTGATTTAAACTCAGATTGAGTTGAATCACTCAGTCGGAGTTAGGACTTTTAGAACTCAGAATTCTGCGTCAAAAAGCTCACTCTGAGCGCATTATTCAACGGACACAAGGAATCAACTAAACTCAGAGTGAAATTCGCTCAACTCAGTCAGAAGTTTATGTTTACTATTATTAACTCAGAAATAACTAACTCGCTAGCTGCGTTGATTATAATCAACTTATTGCAATTTACAGTGCGGGGTTGCAAAAAGTGCATGCGCCCACTCCCAGTATTTTTCGAAGGGATCAAATTTTTGTCAATCTTCTGCCCAAAAATTAGCAATTTTTTACTATGTTTTAGGTTTATGGCTCTTACAAAAGTGTTGTAAAACATTTGCGAAGCTTATTTATACAGCGAAATTTGGTCTCAATCATATTCAGATTCTTTAATGGAACATTTCAGAGATATGGATGCGTCAAACATCACGATTAGGCAATAGTAAGCATAGAATGTGACATCTAAGAGCCGCCGATTTAGTGTGCGAAATGATTTTACCGCACAATATATGGCTATAACAACAGAAAACGCTGGTAGTCTGTAGAAGTGTCGCTACCTGCACTAATTCCAATGAGTTGATTAATCAATTCAGCTATCGAGTTGGTTATTTTTGAATTAATGTCAGTAAACATTAACCCACTCTGAGTTGAGTTGATTCTCACTTCTGAGTTGAGTTGCCTCTGGGTAAGTTGATTAATAAACTCAGAATTAATTAAATCAACTCGAAATTCTGAGATCTGATAATCCTAACTCAGAGTAAGTGATTCAGCTCATTCTGAGTTAAAATCAACTCATTTAAATTTACAGTGTATCTGTGAAATCGTTGTCTATTAAGCACCAAGCTCGTAGACTGCGGAACTTGAAGGTTATATATAGAGAGAGACATGGTTACACTGCAAAATTCCAGTGCGTTGATTTTAACTCAGAAAGTTGAATCCACTTAGAAGCCTGAGCTGTGAATTAAGTTTTTCAGAACTCAGAATTCTCAATGTTTAAACTTATTCTATGTTAATTATAATTAATTCACCCGGAATTAAATCAGCTCAGAGCGAGTTGATGTTTCCTTTTACTAACTCAGATATAACCAGAAATGACTAATTCGCTCTTTAACTTGGCAAAGATTTGTTTCTCTGAATATCATTTTAGAAATCTCTTACCAACATCAGGTACCTTGAATGCCCCTTTAATTTCAGTTGGCTGTTCCGAGTTTTAGGTGTTGGTTGGTATCCTTAAGCCGTACAGGGCTAGCTTTCGTCGGCTCTCCATCTTGCCGACACACTGCGGTGCCCAGCGCCTGCTCGGCACCCGCTACTCCATTGTAAAAACTCTTTGTTTAGTATACGTATATCCTGCCATGAGTTTGCCCCCCAATCATAATTTGGTTTTGGCACCACTTGCCTCAGCCGTATTGTGTCATTTGTCTACAGCCGACTAGTATGGACAGAGCCGAAGTGACGCTTTAAGCTGACATATTACATGAACACCTTGAATGATTTTCGCTTCGTTAATAAGCATATTCCTCGTGCCCCGCTGGGCATCGCATTTGCGCTTTGGGAGAAATGACAAGTCGATCTTTAGCATAAAAAAGAGAAAGAAAGAAAGAAAGAAAGAAAGAAAGATAAAAGAAAGAAAGGAACGAAGGAAGAAAGTAAGATAAAAAGAAACAAAAAAGAAAAAAAGAAAAAAGGAACGAAGGAAGAAAGAAGGAAAGGAAGATAAAAAGAAAGAAACAAAGAAAGAAAGAAAGAAAGAAAGAAAGAAGAGAGAAAGAAAGAAAGAAAGAAAAATGGAAAAGATCTCAACACCAGCTCATACGCCGCCGCAAGTACCTTGCTAACAGAAAAAAATTGTATTATAATAAGAAAAGAACAAGTATTCATACTTAAAGCTGCCATGGCTCCCCATGACGTGTTTAGTTGAAGCATATTGCAGACAGATTCGTATTCAGGATATTCAATTAGAACAGGTCTAAGAATAGAGCCGCCCGTATTCCCAATTGTGTGTAGAACCTATCACCAGTAGATCATAGGTCTTGTAACTTTGAAACCAGCGCGTGGCGAGCGTCGAAAGTGAGCACATTGTTCGCGTTTGATTTGCCCTACTTATGTACCAATCTTGAGATGTCCAATTGAAGGTGTTCGACAGTTTGAAAACCTATCGCTAACTGATGATAGGTGCTATATGCAGTAGAGAATATGGGCTCCGGTCTAAGCAACATCGCGTTAATTACCTAAATTTTAAATTTTGAATGTTCGAATTGGTGTCGTAGGTATCTGGTTCCAATGAAAAATATTGAGAAATTTTGTGTACTTTACTGTTCTTGTAAAAAAACTACAATGAAAACCTCGTTAGCGACAAGATGGACAAAGTTTTAGTACCTCAAATTCATTTGCGACAGTTTGCCAAACGGTTCTTGGTTTTTGAATGGGAGTCTAAACCCCCAGTTGAATGGACTCTAGACCCGCAGTAGAATGAGAGTCTAGAAACACAATTGAATGGGAGCATAAACCCCCAGTTGAACAGGAGCATAGACCCCCAGTTGAACAGGAGCCTAGACCCGCAGTTGAATGGGAGTCTAAACCCGCAGTTGAATGGGAGTCTAAACATCCAGTTGACCAGGAGTTTAAACCCCTAGTTAAATGAGAGTCTAAAACCCGAAGTTGATTGGGAGTCTACACCCGCAGTCGAATTAGAGTCTAAACCCCAAGTTGAATGAAAGTCTAGACTCTTTGTTGATTGGGAGTCTAGACCACCACCCCGCCAAACCACAAAACAAAAAACAAACTTGCTATGGCATTCTGTAATAATTGACGGTGTTAAAGCATTGGCGCCCGGTTCACAAGTTGTGAACGTTGTGTACAGGAGATAGTATCCGGAATTGCACCTAATCGAAATTCCGTTATCGTAGCGCACGCGGTTGCTAAACGTATCACTTGATTGATGCGACGTTGTACACCAAACATCCGGTGTATTTTCGTTGCATGATTCAGTGACTTGCAAATAACCGTATTGTGGAGCGACTGCTCTCTCACAGTTGGTTGCTGTAAACACTACAGGGCTGTAGGTCTTGTGAAAATATTTAATGGTTACACAGTTGTGTGCACAGTATATATGTCGCAGGGTCTTGTGAAAATATTAAATGGTTTAGAGAGTTGTTTGCACAGTATATATGTCGCAGGTGAATCTGCTATTAGCGATTATAACATGTAGCAAAACAACTGTGTTATAAAACCAACGTTGATTGGTTAACAGTATTTCGTCTGTCCAAATAATCATATCTGATTGGTCAATATCAGTTGAGCCTAGGCGAAACTGCTATTACGCAAAGTAGCTGATTTGTCTATGCCAATTAGTAATTGGCCTGAATAGCAGATTGGCCTACAATACTGTCGGAAGTGTCTATATTGATTTTAAAACCCCAAGTTGTTTGGCTTATTTTAACTTCAATTTCAGTTGCTGAACTCTCGTGGTTGTGGTTGCTAAACAATGAAACATCCCAAAGTTGTGGATCTTGTAGAAATACATGGTGCGAGGCTGAAACTTTTTTATTATACACTGTAGGAAGTGGCTAACTGGATTTTAAAGCCTATTGACTCGGTCTCTTCAAGAAACGATTAAACCTCGCTTGTTTACATAGACTGCGAAACTCCGGTGTGCCCCACCTGAAACTTTTCGGCTTTGACAACTTGGGCTGATTAGGAGCTTCAAAGGAGTAGCCGAGTTCGGGGGAGGTTCAGAGGTTAAACCCCCATTAAGATTATTGTGCTGAAGGTTTTAGACTCGGTGTGAGTTTGAAACACAAGATCACCCCACTCGACTTTTCTATAAAACGTCATTTCTTATTTCAAAATCCAGCCAATGTATAGAACAGCGCGGCAACAGTAGTATAAGCGTATTGCTAATCCAAGCCTAAGCCAAAGCAAAAAAATAGTCTAAAATCTAAACTAAACACACAGAAAAACATTTCGGTCCAAAATTTTTTTACATGGGCCCAAAATCCTGACAGCGTCCATGATGAACCTGTTTCATATTCCGGTATTTTTTACCTAAACAAGTCGTATCAACCGGTGGTTGATAAGTGTTTGTCGTTTTGTCACAATATGTTTTCGTAATCCCGGAAGTCCGGTACGGATAGTGACACCATAACTCAATCCCGTACGTGTATTCCGTTTTAGCATCGAACGATATACTGCTTAGATCGTTCTTGTAACACCATTTCGTATCCCAATGATCTTGATCGGTACAACTGCGTCGCGTTTGTATGTATCCGTTTACCGGTGCATTCAACACAGGACACGTTGTCACTGTAGAGAAAACATTTCAAAATGTACTGTAGTGACCCGAATAACAGGAGGTAATAAATCGAGTTCCAATTATGAGTCTCAATCAATACGAGTCCGTATCTCTAATACGTGTCCGTAAGCGAATAGAGTACCTAACCTGTAATTGGAGTTCATAAACGTCAATTATATATCCCTAATTGTAATGCATAAATGACTCGAGGATCATATAAAGTTGAGTTCGAAACTTTACAGCATACTTAAGGTTCGAAAGAACATCCCTATTAAGTATAACCGTGCATTATCGCTCAAGTTTTTGATACAAGACTAATAAACGTTTAATTCAACGGATAGTTCCAATACCAGATATTTAAATTAGTAACGAAGGGCAATGGAGGGAGGGTTAAAAATAAATAACAACCAACTAACAGGGGTACCGTCTGGAGAGGCGAAATAAAAATCAGTCCCCCTCTTATTCGGGTCGCTGCAGTATACTAAAAATTCAATTTATCAATAATTCAAATGGGTTTAATTTTTTACCGAACTTAAATATTAAGTTTGAACTTTTTAATACTTTGTAAAATCCACAGTAATGATGGTCCGTGCATCTCTCGCATTTGTGAGTAAACGTTGCGGGATGATTCAGAACAGGGTATGCTGTGACCAGTGTGGAGAAAAATTTTGAAAATGTCCAAAAATTCAGTGTAGCATCGAGTCCTTTTTTCAAGGGGGGACCAGAGAGGCTCAGCTTACCCCCTCCTGGAAAAATTTTAGCGTCTCCTGAAAACTTTTAACTTTGTAAAGTCAACGAAAATCCTTGTACGTCAGTCTTGAAAATACTGTAGTCTCCCTTAGCAAGGTGAGCTGGCTACGGACCAGTTTAGCAATTCGGATGAATTTGAAATTATAAAATATTTTGCGAATTGTGAAAAAATACTACGGATATCAGACTGAACACAGATAATTCTTATAATAAAATCATTTTGTTTCTAATATTTTTTGGCTTAAAATTTTAAGAAATTCCATTTGGTTGTGACAGCCATTTATTTTTGAGTATACAAAAGCTAAGAACATTAAAGATACATTGAGGTTATTTCAATATTGACGTCCACCATATCTTTGCCTAAGGCACCCTGCAGGATATAACAGCTGGAGAAATTCGAACCGGACCCGTAGCCAGAGGGCGGCCAGGAGGGCTTAGGCCCGCTGGAACAATTTTACCCACATAAATTTTCAACCTTGTTTGTAAGTCACCGAAAATCCTTGTATGACCTTCCTGAAAAATGATTAGCCGACGTAACAATGTGAGCTGGCTACGAGTCTGCTTCGAACCATTTTGGTGCTCCTTACATTGACACACCGTATCAATGGGCGGCTGATACGAGTTCGATGCGTCACAATCAGTATGAGTGATACCCGTTGGCTGGTATGGATAATGACACCAAATATCAATACCGTAGTCGTAGTTGTATTCATGATCCCACCCTGAAATATAAATAATCAACCAATCCCCGGCCGATCCATGGAAGTCCTACCCAGGCCTTGGCCAGCCAATATCGATCAAAATCTAAACTGGTTATTAAGATTTAGTGCTAAACTTCTGTGTTCTTCAGGGTCGCTACAGCTATGCCAAATGAGTTGCACTTAGGCAAGAACCCAGTATATAAAGTTGGAAGAAACATCGCAAGCTAGAAGCCGAATAAGCGTGAATAATGCATTTCCTAACTTGAATTTCGCTGAAAATGCAATTTTTCTTAAATCGCATGCCGGATCATATTTCCTGGCGCCCTACAGCTACCGGGGCCGATTATCTGGTAATAAGGGGCAGTAGCTACGAGCACCACCGTTAACGGAAACTAATAAGTTTAATCGAATCGAGTGGCAACTTTGGAAATTGTCAAGGGGGGCAAAATTTTTGCAGATGCTCTAAGTCCCCCCTGGCCCCACCTTGGCTACGGGCCCGGTTACGGTCCGATGATATATAACGGTTGACGAAACCACACGAGCAAACCGAGCGAGAATCCAGTCGTTTACTATGTTTTCCTAAAATATGTCATTGTAAAATTTGCTGACTTCAAAAATGTGAGGGGTTGCCACAACTTCCCCCTCGGCTGCTGGAAAAATGATCACCTAAGCTATCAGTTTGATGATCGAAACACCAATACGACGACGTATATGCTCCAATACATTTGCGTTGAACCAAAAAATAGCCGTTTGTTGGTGCTGTTATAGTTGGACATGTACGCACTAAAATAAATGTATTTCAGGCAAGCTAACTCAGAAATTGAAGACATTAATAGTTAAACAGGCCAATGTAAAGATCAGGAGCGGAACGTTTTTCTACAGGACTGCCATAGTGTTACAGCTAAGTAGTAGGCTTATGTAATACGCGTATTGTTACGCTTAGGTTTAGACATAGGAATATGTTTACTGTAGTGACCCGAATAAGAGGGGTGGGGACTGATATTTGTTTGGCCTCTCCAGAGGGGACCCCGCTTGTTATTCGGTTACGGAATGTTATTTATTTTATGCTCGCCGTCCGCCGCCCTTCGTTAATACTGAAAAATATCCGGTATTGCAACTATCCGTTGAATTGAACGTTTATTTGTCTTGTATCTAAAGCTTGACCGATAATTCAATGTTGTACTTAGGAATGTACTTTGAATAGTTAAGTATGCATTAAAGATTTGAACTAAATTTATTTGGTTCTGTAGTTATGTATGCGCTACAATCAGAGATAATTGATATGACTCTCATTAGGGTTTAGGGACTATATTCGCTTACTGTCTTTTATTAGGGTTACGGACGCCTATTGATGGGACTCAAAATGGGGACCCTCTCTTATTATTCCCTCTTATTCGGGTCACTACAGTATACTATTATTATGGCCCTGTTCTATACACTGGCCGCTGACCAGGTCAAGTAAATAAGCCGTCTCAAAATTTTTGGTCTCCCGTTTTGGAAAACGCTACGATATTAACTCCTTCTCACATTGAGTTGCCTATAGGCAACTCAGCGCAGTGTATATATATATACGGTAAATAGTATATATCGCACCGTGTTTAACAATTGCAACACGTATACATAGTACTAAATCACCACAAGACGTGAGAGCCCGCTCGGGCTCGAGCGTCAAGCTCCTATAGCTCAGTGGTGATGGTATACGCCTCCCACTCCAGTCACTGGAGTTCGAATCCTAGCATAAATGTAAGTCTCAGGGGAAATAGAAAATATTCATGTGAGAAAGGGTTAACCACAGGCAAATGCTACTGAATCGCTCAACCCAATGGTTAACCACCTAAAACGCAAATGGTTATTCAGGCCCGCAACCATACCAAACGAGACGGCGGACTGCCATCACCCACAGCGAACAGGTTCGCTGCCCCACCCTGGCCATTGCACTAATACAATTCTATCTGTGGAACTTATTAGTTGTACCCAGTGGGAGGAAAATTTCTCACCCATTCTACTTAAAGTGATTCCTGGTTGCGGGGGGGGGGAGCTAAAACGTGTGATGACTTATGCTTTTGTCGCAAAATGTTCAAACTTACTGCTACAAATAGGATACGGAGACGGAACTGGCGGAACAAATTGACCCGTTGTTTGATTGCATCGCAGCGTCGGTGGGAACGGTTCGGTGATGTACGGATAGTCGCATCCAATATACAACGTCCTGGACCAGTTGTAACTCAGACCGGAGCTATCCGCACTATAGTATAAGCATAGCGAAGTGCTAGTCGGTGAACACCAATTAAATCCTTTGATGAAACCGTTTGCTGGAGCGGTTAACAATCCACACGGAGTTGCTGAAACAGGTCAATGTATAGAACAGGACTGTAACAGAGAAAAAGAGACATGGACATGTTGCCAATGCTATCATATTAAAATTACAGTGGGCATTGTCAGTGGCGGATCGAGGATCTCAAAATGGGGGGGGGGTAAAATTTCACAGGTAATAAACATATTTTTGACCCGCACACTAACCACGAACTATTGTCATATAATTGATTTACGTTCGTTCAATTGAGATGAATCACAAATAAAGCTGACGCATCAACGCAATTTAGATCTAAACAACAGCAGAGTGGCAACATAAGTTCGGATTTGGTTTCAAACAGGCACAAATTTAAAGGCAGCTGCTTGTACTATTGCGTATAAAACAGAGAAATAAACAGCGTAGAAACAGCAATTGACACTCTATATAATTTTTGTCGAGATGCTGTTGGGGGGTGTGGGCACGGCCGGGGTGGCCCCCCATGGATCTGACATTGGGCAATGTATAAAACAGGGCCGTAACAATAGTATAAGCATATTTCCAAGCCTAAGGTTAAGCCAAAGCGTAACAATGAGCTTATACCTAAACCTAAAGCCTAAGCAAAAAAATTTGTCTAAAGCTTCAGCTGGAACTATTACAATGCAGAAGAAAAACGTTCCACCCGTGATCTTTACGTGAGTTTTGAAATCAAATAATTGTGTAACATTTGATTTGAAACGTCTTGATTTTCAAGCTTATAAATATTGTAAATCTTCAAAACTTATAAGCAATTTAGTCTTTAACAGGAGTAATATTTTTAACTTCTGTTCAAAGACAACTTTTAGGCCGAGTAGCGTTTAGGGGATGCGTTGGGCCTTAAGATGGCAGTAAAATGGACTTCTGTAGGCAGAAAGTACTACTTAAACAACTTATTGCAATATCCCACTTCAACGAGTCACTAAAAATGAACTCATCATAATTAAATATTTTTGCAAGTCTAAGGGTATGACGCTATACTTTTGATGACGTCAGACGCCGTCCGTCACCGTACGTCACTGTGTGTGGTATTTTACGAGAACCACTGACGTACGATACCGTATGGTCACAGAGGGCGCCGCGGGACAAGTATAGCGCCATCCTTATTGGTCTCTGGGTTTAATTGCCATTCTTTTGTGTCTTCGCACATGCGGTCCCGGAACACGAATTGAAAATAAACTAAACTTACATCTTTTCGCCACAACGTGAACAGGTTCGTTTTCAGCAAACAATGGGTTAGACGTTGTACAACTGGTTTCAACATCATCCGGAAAAATGATAATTATAATATCAATGAGAGTCGATAATGACTGTTTCAACAAGAGTATGCAACTATTACCATAAAGTGCATGGTACAAAATGTCCAAGCAGGCGTTTCGTTTCGACCCGACCCCTCAGTGGTAATTAGGAAAAGGGCAGTTGTTTTTTGCAGCATAATAATAAGCGTATAAGGGTAGTGCTATACTTTTTTTGCCGTGCGGCACGTCCGTCATCTGCACGGTACAGTCCGACACCGTCCGTCACCCGAGCGGCGCCGTTCGTCACCGTGCGGTATCGTACGCTAATAACTCATGTACGATAACGTATGGTGGCGGACTGTAACGGACGGCGCCTTACGGGTGACGGACGGTGCCGTACGGTGCCGTACGGGTGACTGATGGTGACGGACGGTGACGGACGCGCCGGACAACAAGTATAAAGTAGCGCAACCCTAAGTTGAACAGTGCAATTAGTTAACCCATAAAATATTTAGATGAATGTGCGAACTGACCCCGTTTAGAATTGAAGGGGGATAGGCCAAGAACGCAACGCGTGCGAGATGCATTCCTTCTAAACACAGAATGTACCCAGTTCCATACACTTGAACAGAAAGTTACCATTACGGTTTTGGTAAAACCAAAGCAAATATACTTGATGAAAAATGCATTGGCTGTAAGCGATTTGGATTAATTTGTTTTAAGTTAAAAATAATATACCGTACATTTCAGTGAATTGATTTCAATTCAGAATGAGTTGAATCACAGTTTCTGAGTTAGGTTTTCCTGAACTCAGGAATTCATTCTGAGTTAATTAAAAGCAACTCATCCGGAATTATATCAGCTCTAGAGTGCGTTTAATTGTTTCCTGTTATTAACTCGAAAATTAAACCAGAAACGACCAATTCGTTCTCTGCGTTGAGATTATTTGATTAACCAACTCATTGGAATTAACAGTGTATGTGAGTTTAAGTATTTATCACTATTATTTTTAATAGTCTTTCAATGACTTTTTTGCAGACAAGAGTAACGCTTGGAAGCTAAAAAGCTTTCAACTGACGTTTTTCATATTTATAACACAAAATATTTACCTGCACGTTATTGAAACCGCTGATTAAAACAATTATCGGTAACACTAAAACCGGTAAGGTCCAATGATTTGCTATTAATGAATTTTGAAACATTGCATATTTACTGCACGAATATATAACATAACAATTGCATCATTGCAGTCTAAAACTAAATTTAAGCTATTAAGACTAAAAATCAATTCGTTTATTAACATCGTTTCAGCGCACACTGCAAATTCCAACGAGTTAATTAATCAACTCAGATGTAAAGTTAGTTATTTCTGAGTTAATAATAGTAATGTTTAACCCACTCTAAGTTGAGTTGATTCTCACCCCCTGAGTTGAATTCATTCCGGGAAATTTGATTAATCAGAATGAGTTGTATCAACTCAGAATTATGAATTCTTATAGTCCTAACGCAGACTGAGTGATAAAACTCATTCTGAGTTAAAATCAACTCATTAGAATTTACAGTGCAACCAAAACAATCATTCTAAAATAGCGACGCAGTTAATTCAAGCAAACAGTCTTAGGCATTTTGGACCAGGAACCAGGTTGAAGGCTTGTTCGCTCGCTTATTTTAGTTTAAGTTTTAGTTCACGCATGGTCGAAGAAGCTAACACAAATACCTATTACCTAGAAAGAATTCTGACAAAGGTATTGTTTTATTTGTTACTTGACTAACGAACGAATGATAGACAGGTTCGCAAAATTAGTCAACCATGTACTGTAACCAGTTCAATTATAAGCATTCTTACTGTATTGTTTTAATTATTGAAAGAAACTAACTTAGCAACATTGCGATAATATTATATTTTAGGTTTAGGTTTTAGGCGAAAAAATCATGTTGAACCAAGATATCATTCATAACGTTGTTGTAGACGAGGAAACGTTGGCTTCAAATGCAAACCCATAGCCAGCTCAAGTTTTCAATTTTGGTATTTTGATTACTGTACGTTTCTGATTTTGTATACATAAAGCTTTGAAAGTATATACATTCCCAGCTATATCGGTCAAGCTTTTAACACAAGACAAATAAACGTTTACTTCAACGGATAGTTGCAGTACCGGATATATGTCAGTAACGAAAGGTGGTGGTCGGCGTGTTAAAAATTAATAATAGTCCGTAACTCAATAACAGGGGTACACATATAGAGAAACCAAATAAATATCAGTCCACCGCCTCTTATTCGGGTCACTACAGTAATCGCTTGGGCCTAGGACGATCAGAAATTCAACTAAATAGCAGTTTGACCTGTGGCATATATATTAAGCATCTGAATACGAATAAAGATGAGATTTGTTAAACCATATTTATGCTCCGGTCATTTTTTGTTTAAATCCAACCGGCCGGGGTAACCAATGCTGCAGGGTGCAAACGAAAAGTAAAAATAACGAAAACGGATTGTGATTAAAATAACGGAAAGGAAAACGGAAACGGAAAACGGATATTGAAATATAAAAGCTTGGTACGTGATATATAACTAATTTTAAACGTAAAAATAAAGTAATTTCCGTTATTTCTATAACGGAATCGAAACGGACACCAATTTATACCAGAAACGGAAGTGGATATCCGGTTGCACCCTGGTAAACCAGATTTATAAGCTAACAAGGTCGAGGCAAAATAACTTTTTAGAAGAGGTGAGGGGCAAACATGAAACTACCATGACTTACGCGGCGCCACCTTTTCCTAGGTGGGCATATATGTTATAGGCAGTGAGCCATGAGCCTCTCTGGTTTTCTACTAGCAAACAGGCTCAAAACCCATCTTTCTGCACGCTCAGCAGCTTTATTTGATGCCAATCGTTTGTTTTTTATCGTTTCATTTGTCATAAATTAGTTACTAAGTAACATCTGTAAGTACTCATATAAATATATACTTGTCATTAAGTGTAGCTAGAATTTTAGATTGCGGTAATTTGCATAGAATACAAAGCAAAAAAATTGTTTTGGAAAAAAACTAACTAGCCTGGCTTGTAACAACCATAGGTCTGCCTCTGGCTCCGGCAAAACATCGACCTTTAGATTCCGGCTCAGACGAAATTTCTGCCGGAGATTCTGGCCCTTTAGGTATAGTGAAATTTTACATGGTTTTACAGCAATAATATTTGTTTGGTACGTTTTGTTTTAACCTTTGATACCATTTTGAGGGGAAACATTGCTGATATTTCGCAAAAAAATACCCGTAAAGTTAAAACAATAATAATTTATATATATTTGCTAAAATTAGCAAATTTAAACATCGTTTTAACTTACTTAATTTTGTCTCACCTCCGGCTTCAACTTCGGCTGAGACAAATTTTCACTGCCACTTGCTCCGGCAAATTTTGTTGACCTCCGGCTCCGGTATTTTTTACCTCCGGTTGCACGTCGCAGAATTTGAGTTCATTAATGATTGATGTGTTTTTACAATTTTCGTCAGCCACATTACCGATCTAGTGAAGTAAACTTTTTAATTTATCTTGAAATGCCAAAATAAAGCGATCCGTTTTTTTTCGTTAACCCTTTCTCACATGAATATTTTCAATTTTATAAGAGGTGTAATTTCAACGTAAGATTCGATCCTCGATCTCTCCAGAATGAGGCGTTTACGATGACCGTTCAGCCTGTGGAGCTTGGCGCTCGAGCGCGAGCTTGAATATAATATAATGAGTGGGTTGATCAAAATAAATTTCGATTATTCACTAATTTTGGAAGACCATACGTTTACTGGACGGAAACGCCTGACACACTTAGCATTCACCTGACGGGCAAAATCACTGTGTACATCTGATTTGTGAATTTTGTTATAAAAGTGTTCTCTGTGACAAATTGAAAAATACTGACCACCAAAAGTGGGACATTTTCATTGTTTGAAAATGAAATAATATACACAATGCGCAGTGATAGTCAAATTGTATCGTTTCAGATGAAATTGAAAATATTCGTGTGAAAAAAGGTTTATTGTACGCGCCAATGTATAAAACAGGACTGTAACAGTAGTATAAACATATTTCTAGCCTAAGCCTAATCGCAAGACAAAGTGTAATAATGAGCTTATATCTAAGCCTAAGCCTTAGCCTATTTAAGCTTAAGTCTATAAGGCCAATGTAATCAACAGGGGCGGAACGGAATTATAAGCATATTCCTAAGCCTAAGCCTATGCCTAAGCCTAACGGTAAGAATGAGCATATTCCTAGGCCTAAGCCTAAGCCAAGCAAAAAAGTTTAAAGCTTAAGCTTACCCTGTTATAGTCCAACAGAAAAATATTGCGCCCCTGATCTTTCTTTACATGGGCCGTCTATAATAACAAAAATTAGTCTAAAGAATAAGCTTATTCTGTTGCAGTCCCGCAGAAAAACGTTCCGCCTCTGACCGTTACACATACCATTATAATGAAACCATTGTATAAAAGATTAGATGGTATTGGCTGGATGGCTAGATTTAGGTTCAGAAAGAACTACTATCTAAACAGAAATCACTCGTCGCGTTATTCAACCATGTGAAATTTTGGTTTAAAATTAACTTTTTGTCACATATTTTTATTTATAAAAGTGAAATTTTTTGCCATGCTTTTATTTGATTCTACTACACATATATATTATTGTGAACGAGCGACACTGTTCTACTGTAATTCACATGCTAAAGCCAGTCAGGTTTACATAGCAAACAATCTATTAAGTTGTGAAAAAAATTTTCTCGCTCGCTACTATCGCTCATATACTCGAAAATTATACCCTGCCGTAATGATATCATGGTAAAGACCCCCTGGTCTCTCTCTTGGTGGTTCATGAGATACGTTTTATCGTGGTTTTCTCGCAACTGGTATCGTCAACAAATATCCATGGTCGTAAACATACAACCGTTGATCAAACGGATTATACGCGATCATATTGCTATTTTTGTACAGGTTCACCCACGCCAACGGTCGTTCAGACGCCATTTCACGTTGTCGAAACATATCATAAACCGGCCGCAGGTATGAATGAATCCGTGTTGAGCTGACGACCGAATACAACACTCCACAAACAACGAAACAGTTCGAAACCGACGTATGATTGACGTGCGTTAAATTCCACGTTTCGTGAATTGATAAATTGTACAAATTCAGCCGTGAGATTACTAAATACGGCTCGTCCCAATAATGATAAATGACCCAAAGGCTATTTTCGTCAACTGCCAAATCCATATAATTGTACGAATTGTTGTACAAATACGCGTCATACTTGTACGCAGCGTTCGGTAACGCAATTTCTCGATAGTCTCCTGTATCAAAATTGAATTTTGCTATTTTTGGCGTTCCAGCGCGATGATAGTAAAAGCTACGGTTGTGAACAACGTGATTGGTGCCGTCGTAAACGTGTGGCAACACGTAGCGTTTTGAATTCCGTATAGTAGTAGTTGATCGTCGCTCGCCTCCAAAATTTTCGATATTAGCTATGTCATTTGTTTGTTGTTGTTGCTGTTGTCGCCGGTCGCTAGCTACAACTGATCCAGGATGACTGCCGCTGTCAGCGTTCGAAAATTGACGCAGTTGTGCTTCGTTTTCAAATTCTTCTACTACGTCGCCGTAGAAATGCAGCGTAACATAGCGACGATCGGCTTGACTTCGAAATCGCGGCCCAGTATCGCTGCCCCATGTGCCGTAATAGTTGAGCATGTGGCCGTGAAAGATTGGCGTTTTTAAATGGTCAATAAGGCAGTCTAAAAGGCAAACGGGAGAATTATAAATCAAAACGTTAATTAAGAACATTTTATTACAAGAATGTTGAATTCTAAATGAAACATTGACTTTGTCAACATTTTAGACTTAGGTATAGGAAAAATGCTTACCTACGCGTAAGCCTAAACCTTTGCCTAAGTCTTTATCTAAACCCAGCGTCAAACTTAAAATGTGGTAAAGTGTACAAGAGTAAGAATTAAGAGTTAAAATTTTATATTTGACAAAATTAGGGGTGTGCCGATTAATCGGCATCGGTAATAATCGGCACTTTTCGTGAGTATCGGCATCGGCACTGCAAAAAAATTGCCGATTCATTGCCGATACTTTTTGCACATTTAACAGTCAGTTGGAATGCTATCAGTTTCATTTCTGGGCGCATATCAGTGTGGCTAATCAGGGAAACTGTTATTTCTCTTG
The DNA here is from genome assembly GCA_030248215.1 of Enoplolaimus lenunculus. NCBI lineage: Eukaryota > Metazoa > Nematoda > Enoplea > Enoplida > Thoracostomopsidae > Enoplolaimus > Enoplolaimus lenunculus. The sequence continues at coordinate 499,142 of JASANG010001737.1, read as the reverse complement.
CGTTTGTGTTTGAAAAATTAAATTGAAATGAACCATTATTAAAAAATTGTAATCGTTTATGATGGATACGGCTTAAATCTTCGCATGATGAAATCTAGTATCCTTTTTTAAGCATGGTGTGCTAAAGTTGGAACCGACATCGGCATCGGTTCGGCACAGGCCAAATTTCAGAATAAGAATCTGCTTCGGTATCGACATCGGTAAAAAATTTTGGTATCGGCACATCCTTTGACAGAATATCAAAAAAATCCTCAAATATTTGTAATGTTTTTAGACAAGATACACCGCAATTGAAACACAAATTTAGCGTTGAACTAAAACTGTAATCTACGTTTTATTAGCATTTATAAAATATTTCACAATTTTTCTATACCTGCAACTGCTCCTGGTTCGATAGGAATTTCGGTAGATTTTGGAGTATATATCCAATCGGTATCTATAAACAAAACAAAGAACAATTTTGAAACAAAATTAAAAATAAACTGAAATGCCATTAAAAATAGTCCATAAAGCTAAAGCATACTGATTGCAGTCGCGTAGAAAAACGTTCCGTTTCTGATCTTTACACGGGCATCGAGCGGTAAAATGTAAATCCAAATAACTGCATAAGCGGTTTGAGTATTAAAATCATTTAAAGTTAATCATTGTCCTGCTTATATGATTAAACTTTTATCGTGATTACATGCAAGAAATATACACATAACGAATCACTGATCGATAAGACCATTACATTTCTTACAAACGAAAGCTGTTTATCTTGAAATTCTTATTTATTTTAAGAAAACAGTTTGTTTTATTCTAGCGCTTCCCACTTAGCATTGTCCATGAATCCCGAGTGTCCATACAAGACTACTTTAGCTTAAACTCAAAATTAATTTACAATTTTCAGCGCACGTTCGCACACAGTGCTTAAACGGTTCGTTTCCTTCCGGCGACGGCAGCTGTTGATAAAAGCCATCCTGTCCGCCGGTCTTTGAGCCATAATCGCCGCCGCTTTTGCCATCGTCGACAGCGCCGTCTGCTCCGTTTTCAACCGGGCAATCGCATTGTGTTTGCACAGTCGGGCATGTATTGTACGCTTCGTACGGACAAATACATGGTGCTGCGAAATAAAATTAACAAAATTGGAATATTTAAGCAGCGAGTCATAGTTCTATTTCGGAAACAAAATTCAGATTTCATGATGTCATGTTTGTTAATAGGAATTAAATTCAATGATGTCATGTTTGTTTATAGGAATTAAATTCAATGATGTCATGTTTGTTAACACGAAATAAATTCAATGATGTCACGTTTGTTAACAGGAATTAAACAAATGATGTCATGTTTGTTTACATGAATTCAATTCAATGATGCCATGTTTGTTAACAGGAATTAATTCAATGATGTCATGTTTGTTAATAGGAATTAAGTCCAATGATGTCATGTTTGTTACAGAATTTAAATTTAATGATGTCATGTGTGTTAACAGGATTTAAATTTAATGATGTCATGTTTGTTTATAGGAATTAAATTCAATGATGTCATGTTTGTTAACAGAATTTAAATTTAATGATGTCATGTTTGTTTACAGGAATTAAATTCAATGATGTCATGTTTGTTAACAGGACTTAATTCAATGATGTCATGTTTGTTAACAGGATTTAAATTTAATTATGTCATGTTTGTTGAGCGAAGCGAAACTCCGAGCGAAGTTCGGAGTTTCGCCAAGCGTTTTATGTTTTGTACTTGGGGGTCGAAAGGTGGATGTCCGTCTGTCCGTCCGAAAAGAATCTCAGGAACGGCTGAACCAATTTTGATAACCTTTTTTTGTTTGAAAGCCAATTATCCTGGGGTGTTAACCTCGCATTGGGGTTTTAAAATTTTAAGCCGTTTATTAGCTACAGGCTAATTTGCATAAAATTAATTAAGCCTAAATTAGAACTTTCCACAATATTTCACTAATTATTACAGTTAGAAGCAATCTAATTTTAACAATAAAAAAGTTTTTGGGTGCAAGGAATCCGTGTAGACTGTTTACAAACCTCCAAAATCGATAATTGAGCAGTTAGCTAATAAATAATTTGCATATTAGCATAGTTTATAAGCCTAAATTACGACTTTTTACAATATTTCATTAATTATTCAGGTTAAAAGCAATATAATGTCAGCCCTAAAGGGTTTTTAGGTGCGTGGAATTTGCTAAATAGTTTACAAACATTCAAAATCGATAATTGAATAGTTAGCTAATTTGCATATTAGCTTAAATGACGAGACAAAATTAGGACTTTTGAAATTATTCCAAAAATTATTAGGGTGGCTGAAGAGTTTTTGGGTGCGCGGAATCTGAATAAATTGTTTACAAACCTCCAAAACCGATAATTAAATAGTTAGCTATTAGCTAATTTGCATATTAGCTTAATTGACAAGACAAAATCTTTGAAATTATTCCAAAAATTATTAGGGTGGCTGAAGGGTTTTTGGTGCGCGGAATCTGAGGAAATTGCTTACAGACGTCCAAAACCCATAAATTAATAGTTAGCTAACAACTAATTTGCATATTACCTTAATTGCTTACGTGTGTTTGAGCTACGCTCAATAAATGTAGTCCCACTACGACTGGTTATCAGGATTTAAATCATATGAACACGATAGTGTTCATATATATGATTCGCGCATCTCAAGCGCGTATTTTCAGTTTAGTTCGCATGTTGGTGCTCAAGTAATATCAGACCTGTATCGTTTAAATTTTGTACACTGGTATCCTGGTACGTAGGGAATATTTGTGCCAAAGGATTTCGCAAACCAGTGTGGTCTTCAATAGTTACGGTCAAAAAACTCCTTACAGAAAGTGCACGAAATTTTTCATTTTGGTTCAACACTTTTTACACGTTAGCTATGTAATTTTACGATTATAACTTTCACCACTTTATAGAGCTTTCGGTTGGTTTCACCCCAACGGTTGGTTTCACCCCAACAGTCGGTTTCACCCCAACCGTTGGTTTCATCCCAACGGTTGGTTTTGCCCCAACGGTTGGTTTTGCCCCAACGGTTGGTTTTGCCCCAACGGTTGGTTTCACCCCAACAGTCGGTTCCACCCCAACGGTTGGTTTTACCCCAACGGTTGGTTTCACCCCAACAGTCGGTTCCACCCCAACGGTTGGTTTCACCCCAACGGTTGGTTTCACCCCAACGGTTGGTTTTGCCCCAACGGTTGGTTTCACCCCAACAGTCGGTTTCACCCCAACGGTTGGTTTCACCCCAACGGTTGGTTTCACCCCAACGGTTGGTTTCACCCCAACGGTTGGTTTCACCCCAACGGTTGGTTTTGCCCCAACGGTTGGTTTTGCCCCAACGGTTGGTTTTGCCCCAACGGTTGGTTTCACCCCAACAGTCGGTTCCACCCCAACGGTTGGTTTCACCCCAACGGTTGGTTTCACCCCAACAGTCGGTTTCACCCCAACGGTTGGTTTCATCCCAACGGTTGGTTTTGCCCCAACGGTTGGTTTTGCCCCAACGGTTGGTTTTGCCCCAACGGTTGGTTTCACCCCAACAGTCGGTTCCACCCCAACGGTTGGTTTTACCCCAACGGTTGGTTTCACCCCAACAGTCGGTTCCACCCCAACGGTTGGTTTCACCCCAACGGTTGGTTTCACCCCAACGGTTGGTTTCACCCCAACAGTCGGTTTCACCCCAACGGTTGTTTTCACCCCAACAGTCGGTTTCACCCAAACGGTTGGTTTCACCCCAACGGTTGGTTTCACCCCAACGGTTGGTTTCACTCCAACGGTTGGTTTTGCCCCAACGGTTGGTTTTGCCCCAACGGTTGGTTTTGCCCCAACGGTTGGTTTCACCCCAACAGTCGGTTCCACCCCAACGGTTGGTTTCACCCCAACGGTTGGTTTCACCCCAACAGTCGGTTTCACCCCAACGGTTGTTTTCACCCCAACAGTCGGTTTCACCCCAACGGTTGGTTTCACCCCAACGGTTGGTTTCACCCCAACGGTTGGTTTTGCCCCAACGGTTGGTTTTGCCCCAACGGTTGGTTTTGCACCAACGGTTGGTTTCACCCCAACGGTTGGTTTCAACCCAACGGTTGGATTCACCTCAACGGTTGGTTTCACACCAACGGTTGGTTTTACTCCAACGGTGGGCTTCACCCCAACGGTTGGTTTCACTCCAACGATCGGTTCACCCCAACGGTTGGTTTCATCCTAACGGTTGGTTTTACCCAAATGGTTGGTTTCACCCCAACGGTCGTTTTCACCCCAACGGTTGGTTTCACCTCAAAGGTTGGTTTCAGCCAAATGGTTGGTTTTACCCCAACGGTTGGATTCACCTCAACGGTTGGTTTCACTCCAACGGTTGGTTTCACCCCAACGATTGGTTTCACCCCACCGATTGGTTTCACCCTAACCATTGGTTTCACCCCAACGGTCGGTTTCATCCCAACGGTCGGTTTCAGCCCAACGGTTGATTTCACACAACGGTTGATTTCACCCTAACGGTTGGTTTCAACCCAACGGTTGGTTTCAGCCCAACGGTTGATTTCACACAACGGTTGATTTCACCCCAACGGTTGGTTTCACCCCAACGGTTGGTTTCACCCCAACGGTTGGTTTTACCTCAACGGTTGGTTTCACCCCAACGGTTGGTTTCACCCCAACGGTTGGTTTCACCCCAACGGTTGGTTTCACCCCAACGGTTGGTTTCACCCCAACGGTTGGTTTTGCCCAACGGTTCGTTTCACCCCAGGGGCTCGTTTCACCCCAGCGGTTAATTTCACCCCAGCGGTTAATTTTGCCCCAGAGGTTAGTTTCACCCTAACGGCTGGTTTCACCTCAACGGTCGGTTTCAGCCCAAGGGTTGGTTTCACACAAACGGTTAGCTTCACCGCAACGGACGATGTCACCCCAATGGATTAATGCAGCAGCTTGGTAAAGCGGTTGAAACTAGAAAAAAATGCTCAGCACTTGAGCAAAAAGGGATATGTTTCATATTCCTATTAAAAGTATGGTAAACTAGATCAGCGCATTCGCTTGATGTAACCTGGAAAAGTATTAAGAAACAATAGCTGCCAAAATCATGTTAATTATTAATTTTTCTGAAACATATTGCGGACAGCAAAATTTCTGTAATATTTTTGTAAGAAACAGATGCTTTTCTTGAATGCAAAGCGAAATTATTTCTGAAATGTAGACAGATGTAGCTTGGAATCCATGAATATATATTGAAGTTTTCTACAAAACGTATTAAATTTACCTATGGCTTTGTATTACCATAGTTAATTGAATTTCATAAGAGCATTGTGTGGCGACATAATGGCTGTTAGAGTTTTGATGACCAATTTTGTTAGATACTTTCTTGAACAGACGTCACAAAACGAATCGCAATTGATGCTTTAAAAAGGCTCCACTTATAAGTGACCTTTGAGTTTACTCGATTTTTTACCTTAGTGACAAATTATATAAATGCGCATTTCCCATCCGAGTTATTTATCTGTTTCACTGCATAGTCACAACTATAAAAGCTCACAAATCGCACCGTATTCTGGCAACATCGATTAACTTGCAAAATCAAAGAGCGGTATACCTCAGCCATGTCTCTGCGACCCTAAGGAATTTCTGAAAATTGCTAACAAGTCCTGTCAAAAACTTCAATGTTAGAAATAGATTTGCTGTCCGCAATATGTTTCAGAAAAATTAATAATTAACATGATTTTGGCAGCTATTGTTTCTTAATACTTTTCCAGGTTACATCAAGCGAATGTGCTGATCTAGTTTACCATACTTTTAATAGGAATATGAAACATATCCCTTTTTGCTCAAGTGCTGAGCATTTTTTTCTAGTTTAATGATGTCATGTTTGTTAACAGGAATTCAACAAATGATGTCATGTTTGTTAACCGGATTTAAATTCAATGATGTCATGTTTGTTTATAGGAATTAAATTTTATGATGTGATTGTTCGCTAGCCAATATGTATTGCTTTTGAAAAGTAGGACATAAAAGAACAACATACATGAAACTATTATAGCTAAATGTTAATCGTACTAGCGGTATGATGGTGTTCTTCGGGGGGAGGCTAACCTGTAATTTGTTCATTTGGACATATTGGGGGTGCTCAGACCGCTTCACTCACAAGCATCGTCCCTGAATAATAGATGCATAAATCAAAAGTTAAGATGAATGGCTTTTTATGCGTTGTTTTTGGGTAAATGCCAGTTGGATATGCCACTTTATAATGTATGAATATATACCTTCAGGTCCAGGCGGTCCAGGTGGCCCAATTTGACCTTTTTCACCTGAAATTTTAAATAACGTTTTGCAGTTAAAAGTAAAAATAGTAACCAACCGCGGCCCGTATTCTCAAACGTGTGTAGCACCTATCGCCAGTTGGCGATATGTGATGAAGCTTTTGAACCAGTCAATGCAGATGCTCAAAGTTCAGCACATTTTTTACACATGATTGGAGCTATTTCTGTACCAATTTTGAAACCAACGACTGCAATAGTTTGTGCGTTCGAAAACCTATTACTAACTAATGATAGTTGCTATACACATTTGAGAATATGGTCACACATTAGAGCTAAACAAATTATGCTATTTAACAAGCATTTCTTTCAATTGAGTGTCGCAATAAATTATAATTTTTTTCTAATAG